>JADRCD010222249.1:0-49334 GCA_019843815.1 Montemys delectorum | reverse complement strand
GCATTTGTCTTAATCCTTATCCTGAACTAGCACTTCTTATGAGTTTATTTTCATGAATTTACCTGTCTATTCAGTAAAAACATGGATGAAGTGAATTAAATACTAACTCAGATGTGTAAAGGACAAAGCACTTGGCTTTGAACTTATGTGATCACTACTTTGTAGTGTCTTTTATCAAAAAGAGTAAACACAGTCTGGTGGAAAAGCAATGTTTTGACTTGTCCTTTTTTTTTAATTTATTAAGCTACAAAGTAGCCTTGAAAGATTAGTTTTCACAAGATCCTGAAGATATTTTTTCTGTTTGTTTATTACTTTGGAAAAAAATAAAATGTGTATGAAGAAACATAATTAAACATGGCAAGTTACTTGATAGTTTGCTAACAGAAATTAACCTTTTCATATGGGCTCTATGTGAACATCCAGCTGTGTGCTTTAAGCTGAGCTTTGCTCTCAGGGACTGTCTTAAAGAATGTGGAGTTTGGGAGTTCTGGCACTGAAGAGCAAGGTCATCTCTGCACTGGAGAACAAGGTCATCCCTGCTCTATTCTTGGCGGTGTGAATCTTTCCATGAACAATCCGATGTTTTTGCTTGGGTTGGGATCTGTCTATTGATGTGTTCATCTCCGAGCCATCTCAAGAGGATGTGAGTACTTTGGGCAAGAATGCTGTTTTCCCTTCTCATTTAATGGTTGAAGAAACTAATGTGCAGTGAAATGATGTGGACACGGTCAGGGCAGGAAAATCAAGATCCGTGTGCACAGTCCTTGTGTTTGAAGACTGTTGTTTCACCATTAGGCGCTCCACCTTGCTTGTAGCGTTCTTGAATTCAGAATTAATCTCTTCTTCCTGGGAACCTCTGGGGATCTTTATCTATATCTTTTTCACTACATACCATCATATAGATTATGTATCAGGTATGAATGCCTCTTTTATCTTTGGTCCCATTCTGCGAGGAACTTGAAGACTGAGGAAACCTATTCTTCAGTGTGCATGGAAATTGTCAACTCCAGCTATTACAGCTAATAAAAAAAAGTTATCTCCCATACAGCAGTTGCATAATTCAGATAATTGTTTATCAAATACCCCATGGATGAGAATTCAATAACATTATTATTTTTATGAAAGGGAAAAGCAGACGTGGGCTTTTGTAAAAGTTAGGGAAGGGGCATTAATTAATGTATAGACTAAATGCATCTTTGCCTCCTGTGTCTGTGGCGTGAAATTTCTAGGACTAGAGAAAGGATTCCTTTGGGGGGGAATCCAAAATAACCTCTTGCAGCATTTAGAAATGAAGGAATGAATCCCAGAGCTCATGGACGCTTTGTTTCAATTTTGAACATGTATTGAGGAGCTTTCTATTCAGCTAACCCTCAAAAGACACATCTGTCTCAAACTTTTAACAGCATAAGCCTCAAATAACCTAACTCTCATCTTCTGCCCATCTCAACCCAATTCATACTTATCTATTGAAAAACTGATAGCCCCACTGTGGTCATCATCAGCTTCCCTTCCATCCAGCATGTCAACATCAGACCCCTCCCCTCCTTTGCAATGTGGTTTGAGGGATTTGAAGTTGAAACTATATTTTATCTCTGTACCTTCCTCATATTGGTAATAGAATAGGTTGACCAGAAGACAGATTGTTAATGAGAAACTGTGTTGCTCCTAAACTGTAAACCTGGCTTTATACTCTTAAAAGTCAAGTGTGAAAAATGACTTCTGTTGTCCTGGTTTGGGGTAACTGCAATTCCTGACCATTTTTGTCTTACCTTTGACATAACACCAGTTGTGGAAGCAGAGAAAAGCAATGGAAATTCTCTCTACACTATCTGCCCTTACGTGTCAAACCCAATGATTAGTTCTAGATTAAAGTTACAATGCCCTTGCTCCTTTCAGTTTTCCTTTTTCCATTTTAAAAATAATGATCCTAGGTTACATTTATTTTGATGATTATCACATCCTATGGGCTCAATATATTTGACTCTAGCAGGTAACCAAGTGAATTAGATATCATAACACAGATGGTAAATATCTCGCTGGTGTCACCAAAGCTTAGTAAGTAGAGTAAGTTTGAAATATGGTAATGGGAGACTAGCTCCAATTCAGTAGGAACAGATTTTGTTTAGTGAAAAAAGTCACAATAATCTTCTATGTCAATATCATTTATGTCTGTTCAGAGATCCAAAATCCTAAGCGGAGAATTTTCTGGAGATCAGTGGAGTGTGAAGGAAAGGGGAAAGAGCGGATGCAATAATGCCATGAAGATGTACTAAAAATCACCTGGCTCTGCAGAAGGCATAAATGTTTTATTTGTAATTTAGGCCATACAAGTGAACAGCTAGAATATATATTAAAAAGATGAATTTTAAAAACTGAGGTAAAATTGGGGACTATTTAATGGAGCTTTTATTCACCCAACAGGCAATGTCTGACAAGTGTTTTTACCTGCTGCCTTAAAATATGTTTCCCAGAGTTATTCAAATATGAGAGTAATAACGCTTATTTCGTAGTTCTATTTGAATAACAAATATTCATTTTATAAAAGGGAAATTGTGATTGGGAAGGATGTAGCCGTATCTTTTCAGTGTATGCAACAGCAAGGGAAGGTAGAAGTAGGTGTAGTCATCATATTATGTTGATTCTGTGATTTGTGAATATTGAGAATGATTTCCTGGCAAGGTCAGATGCCTCAAGAGATGTCAAGTGGCTCATCATGTCCATCAGGGATTGAAAACGATACCTATGGCTCTGAAGATCAGCGTGAGAGAGAGAATGAATGGATAGAAAGTGGTGGAAAACATATTTCAGCTTAAAGTAAGAAACAACTTTTTAACTTCCCAAACTGTCCAATGATAAAAGCCGGCTGGGGTGGGAAGTATACAGTTATTCCTCTCTTGATATAGCCAAGCAAAAACTAGATGAATTTTTACCTAAATACTCCAGAGAAGAGCTAAATATCAGATTTGGAACTAGACTAGATGATTAATAATTCTTTTTCAATACTGGAAGGTGCCAACTATTGACAAAAACACTTATGGCAGTATGGGCTCCTTTCCTTAACACAGCAGTAGCTACCAGCACTCTCTGAACATTTTTTTTTCTATAAATTGTCCTTTCGATTCTCTACTGTCACTCTGACTAGAAAAATTGCCAGTGTAAGCTTAACCTTGCTCATCTTCTCCACACGGTATGTATTTAGTTTGCCCTGACTCAACACTCCCCCATAGAGTGGGACACACCACTGGCAGGACACTGATAAGGCCCCATCTGACTGTCACTATTTAAGCAAGGAGGATATTTGATTTCATGCTACCGAGTTCAACTCTAGAGGTCCTCAAATTAATTAGAAACCTCGTTTTCTAATATCTTTCCATTCCAATATTGTCAAAATCATAAGATGATTCTTAAAAGTCTGGACAACTTCTTTTCATTTATGGCAAGAATAAGAAATTCTTCAAGGAGCAATGAAATTTTTCTGGAATTGTCATTTATCCCAGTGAACACATCTATTCACAGATATGGCTGGAAGTGGAGTTCCCCAAGACAAGTTTCTCAGAGTTCTCTTATTAAACATGAAAGAAAAAAAAATCACAAAGTGAAATTTTCTGTCCTTGTAATAGACAACAGGTTTCATGTCTTCACAACTGGACAAATGATGATGGTTTTGTCATACATATGTAATTTTCAGTGACAGTCAGTCAAAGTCCAATAGGTTCATAGATGTTCTGACCAAATGTATAACTTCACATTCTTAAAAAAACAAAACAAAACACTGTTCTTTATTTGTCCAGCAAATTAGTTAGGAAAGACACTAAACACAACAAGGAGGAGGAGTGGCTGAAGAACAGATAATGGCAGTTGGTGGCAGTGGCTCGGCTCCTGCCTCTGATTTATTTGCCCCACCTCTACAGAGAAGATCTATAATTAATGGGCGTATGGTTTTGTTTTTGTTTTTGTTTTTTTTTAAAGCAGGGGATAATCTTGCGATCTTCAACACTATCGACACTCTTATTTACTTTCCCACTAATCCAGCAGCTCAGCTTTATAAGTTTATATAAAGTTGTGGTTTTGGGACATAAAAGTGACTGAAATAGATATACTTCCTTATAAATATGGGATATATGATATCATGTGGGGATGCATTCTGGGGACCATTTTCACATCTTTAGTTTCATTTGTTCTTCAATAATTGCTCCTCAGATAAAGATTCTTAGCATAATAGAGTTTGCTCTTTGTCTTGTGAATGGTGGGTATACAATGTTGAGGGAGAAAACATTTCTCCCTGCAAACCAATCCAAACAATAGTTACAGATGGTTAGAGTTAAGAGAGAGAGTCGGCTTTAAATGCGGGCAATTTTTAATGGCAGTAAGAGTGAGGTAAACGTAAGGAGGGGGGCAGTGATGAAGCGCTCAGAGCTTCTTCATTGACTTTACAATTTTGCAGCTCAAAAATAAAAGCTATTATGGCAATCTAAGAATATATTTCTTCATAATCAAATGCAAATAACAGTATCCACTTTCCAGCCTTATTGGAAGACAAGTGATAGTATACTCAGCAAATTCTCAATTAGTGTTTGTGGTAGGATCAGCATTTAAAAGAAAATCTCATCAGGTGGAAGAAAACAGGGAAATAGAAACCACAGTCAATATTGTTTGAGACAGGATCTTTGTTACAAGATAAAATTAGTGGGTAGAAGTTTGAGAAGAAATGAAATTTGTATTACCCCTGAGCTACATATTAGCTAAGGGGAGCTAGTAACTTTCTTAGAGGGACCTTGTAGAAATGACCTTAACAAAGCATGTACCCTGGCTGTCATTTGTGAATAAGGAAGGCATGGGCATCCTCAACCCCTGACATAATGCAATAGAAACATGCCATGTCCGTGGTATTATGTGTAAGCTACGCTCAACCCAGCAGAGCCACTAGGGCTCGCTCCTCTTCTGCAGTACTGTTACAAAAATGTACAACTTCTTTCTTAGGAGGAAATGTTAAAAATGTGAACTGAAAAAATTCAAACAAACAAACAAACAGAAAACCCAACAGACGAACACCACCAACATCATCAAACCCAACCAGTCTTCTACAAATGGGAAAAGGTATGAAAGACAGAGAAAGGCTGCAAGATTTTTTTTACCGATTAGAGGAAACTAAGAAAAGCATCAATTAAATGGCATGCTCTACTGCACAAAGAACATTAGTGAGAAGACTAGGAAAATTTTGTTATAATGAGCAGTGCAGTTAAGAATATTGTAGCAGTGTGGTTTTCCTGAGTCTTATCACTGTAATCTGGTCAGATAAAGGAGAGCTTTCTTAGGAAGCAATCGAGGAATAAATGAGAACTCATATTATTTTCACAAATCTTCCATGAAACTAAATGAACTTCAAAATGAACACTTAAATAAACTCCAACAGGCTCGTATGCCCCAGAGAGTAAGCACTCTACCTGAAGACGTATTGAATCTTCAACAGACGCTGTCTCTTACTAAACCTGGCTGCCACGTCGTGCATGAGCAATCCACTAGCTGTTAAGAAAGTGTGATTTACTTTTGACCTTGGAGTGTCTTTAGAGATAGTGATGGTGAGCATATTCAAATAGTATAGTCTTGAGGAGAAATATTGGTAATCAAAGGCGATGACTGCATGATGTAGCCACAGGAATTCTGTGTTCCCCCACCCCAAGGAGGGGGGAACTAAGAGAACAGTCGTCACTTTCGTAATGAACTTTCCAAATGAAGCATGTCACTGACTTTCACCCTCTCTTAAAAGCCCAAGTTCTTGTGATATGATTTTGTGATTTTTTTTTTTTTTAGTTTTGGAAAAGGGGATGTGTTTTATGTTTTGCTTGTTGTATGAGAGGAAAAATTGTCTTCATAACAGCACTTTTTAGATGTTGAGTATTTTCTAGAGCTGAGGAATTATCTTAGTTTAATTGGGAAGGAAGGTAAGAAGAAAGGAAGCAAAAAAAAAAAAAAAAAAAAAAAAAAGAAGCAAAGAAGGAAAGAAGACCAGAGAGAAAGAGAGAGAGGAAAAGTTGCCTATTTTCAAAGCCTAGTTTTAGAAGAGTTTCTTTTCCATAGGCAATATTAAGTACATAAATTAATAAAATAAAGTAAGGTAAAATAAAACAAGATAATAATTCCTTTATTCCAGATAAACCCCTGAGAGTTTAAGGGCAGAGACTATGTCCTTATGTAAGACAGTAACAGCTTGCATAGGCATACCTGCTTCATTTGTAAACACATCATTTGGTATGTTAACTCTATTCAGGTTTACAGTTGCTTAAAGCTCTTATTTCTTGCAAAAGAATCTACTGATAAGAGTGGTGATGTATATATTTTAAATGGGAGCTTTTGAGTATTGTAGTAAAAGCCATTGAGGATTTTCACTACCTGGTGATAACTTTTAGTCTGTAGACACAGTTACAGTCCTCGGAACATACTGTGGTTATTCGTGTGAGCTGTCCCACACTTTTGCTCGTGCCTTTGTCATGTATAACCAGGGCTGATCATGGTGCTTTCCTCGAGTGATGTTGTAAGCGGTGATGGCATGGTACACTTTTTTAAAAAAACAAATGTATTTGATACATGGCAAGTTCTCAATATATATCATAGTTTGAAACTTATTAATTTTTTATGAGAGGAATCAAGAGAAAAACGGAAGAATAGATTAAAAGGAAGCACAAACCCTATGCCAGATTCTGGGGAAACTCAATATAGAACCTAGCCCTACGTTATCATTTGGGCATTTTGGACTTGATTTTGATATACTAAGGTTTGGTGATCATTGTTGACTAGATGAATAAAACCATGCTCTTGCCAATACCCTCAGCTCCTTTACCCTATCCACTCCTCCATCTCTCCTACAATAAGCCATCTCTCCTACAGTGAGTCCACATAGTTTTATCCCTGAGTGCTAAAGTATTGCCTGAGCACGCTCCGCTCCGTCTCTCTCACTTTAGATCATCACACCCCTCAAAGGGCCTCTGGCATTACTCAGAGATTGTCTCCTCAGTAACCGAGCCTCCCCACCCAGCACGACTTCAATTTCAAACTTGCAATTTTTACACCTCCCACCCTCTCATTCTTAACTGAATACCTCACTTCATGTTTCATTCAGAAAATAGAAAACACAGAATGAAAACTCCATCTGCCCACAACTAAATCAAGAAAACCCAGTTCACTGCCTTCCTTGCTGTAATGTTCCCACCTGTTACTGTGGAGGCCAATCTCTCGGCCGATGCTCTAAGCCTCATCTCCTTACTCTCAAGGACACCACTCGTCCTGATGTTGCCTTCTGAATGTTTCCCTTTACAGCCCCCCCCCCCGCCACCGTCTCCATGAAGATGCAAACACGTCCATATACATCTTTTCTTAAAATGCAATCTTCCTTTAGCTTGACTTTCCCTTTTCAGTTGTGTAGATTTTTCTGGGTCTCTTCAGAGCCGCCTTTTATGAACGCTCACATGTTCTTTGCTACCTGTGCCTCTTTCCCTTTACACAGTCTCTATCCCTCAATGATCTGCTTTCACCTTCTATTTCATTGAAGGTGGTAACCTTATCAGTAGGTCAGTTAAACTCAGTCATATAGACCTAACTGGGGAAAGGTCATTGGCCAAAAATCCAGCTCATCAGCTCCAGCTTCAATCCTTCAGCAAATGAGAATTTGGTATATAATTTAGGTTCCCATTCATAATTTGAGAGTGAGAGAAAAAAAGAACATCTCACCTGTTAAGCTTTTATAATCTATCATTTCCATGAACTCCTCTAGAACACTGGAAAATAAGCATAAGTGGATATCGGATATTTGGCTTTGGTAAGAATGGATCATGCTGATTTTAACCTTAGTGGGTTATATCAGTTAAATATGCTTCTTGATGCAAAGCAAAGATAATTCTGGTTAGACGGAGGCTTAGAACACACAGGCTGAGGAGCAGTCTGGGGCAGCAGATGCTGACCTGAATCAGCCAGGTGCAGCTCCCATCTAAATGGCGTAGCCAAGGTGTGGATTAGATTAAGTGGAAAATAATCTTTTCATCCTAATTAAGATTTGCCTCAAAACAAGCAGATCTTTAACATATGGAGTGAAAGTAATTGAATTTGAGGAACTCAAGAAATTGACAGAGAAATGTGTCAGATGGCAGACAGAAATGGAGAGCAGGATTTAGAGTCAAAATAACTTGCGAGTTTGGTAGAAATCTTCTAAAGAAGAAGAAAAAAAATCAAGAAATGTTTTGTTCAATTTTGAACGATTTCCATGAAAACACATTTTTTTTTTCTTTTTCAAAAAACAAATTTTGGTGTTTGAAATTAACTGTTATTTGGAAAATTAACTTGTGAATTACATGAATCATCCCATTCTCTAATGGTGATGTTGACTCAACTTCTAATCTACATCTTGTATTCAACCATTTCTTACTCTTTCCACTGCTTCAGGCAGAATCCCAGGCAGCAGCATCTCTTACCTGGGCTATTGCAATTGTATTCCAGTCTCCCTCTGATTCCCCTCCCCCTCTGGAGTTTCCCTCTACACAGAAGAGAGAATGACCTTTTACATATGTAAATCAAATCATACCAGTCTCCTGCATGAAATCCTACAGTGGTTCCCATAGCAATTATGTAAAATCCGCATTACTTTCCATGACTTGCAGGGACCCTGCATAATCCCATTCCAACCATCTCTCATCATCTTTCCTTCAGACAATTATATTTTGTCTCTGTCCTAGTGTATGTTGCTTTTTTTTTTTAGAGTGCAAGTTTTATTCCCTTTGCCCTGAAACCTTCCTCTTCTTTCTCCTATCTCCCTTCATATAGTACTTGTGATCTCTTCACAAAGGAATAATTTTCCAAATCAGTTCAGAGCCTCCTTTTCTCATCTTCTTACCTTTTTCTCTTCATGTTAAATGTTATACTTAGGGCAGATAGTCATCATTTGTCCCAAGAACAACCTACAACCAATAGAGTTATTAAACTGTTCCTCTCCTATTTAAAAACCATGTTCATTTTCTCCCAATAAATTAGGATTGTCTGAAAGCATTGATCTGTCACCATAATCCATAGAGCTGACTTTGCTCATCAATGTAACTACAACTATCCATAAGAGATAGATCACTAGATGTAGGGATCCAGGAATTGAACATGGGCCCTCTGCTTTCACTGTCCTTGTCTGAGAGTAGAAAGGGGTCTTCTTGGAATGATTAGTTAACTGTAAAGACACCAAACATGTGCCTCACCTTTTCTTTGAAGGACCAAAATATTTTTTCTTACATTTTCAAATCCAGGTTAATGTATAAATCTATCAAATCAATGGAAATTGCATTTCATTCTTTTCAGTCTTTCTATACAAATCCTTTAATGAAAGATCTTGAAGTCCAGTTCTTTTGTAAGTACTTATTCAGTGATTAAAAACTAATTGCATATTGGATAAGAAGGCAAGAATAGTATCTTTATTGACATTTGTATGGCAGACTAGTGCACAACACACTTTTGTGCCATTGTGATGCTGTATCTCTTTGAGATGCCCACTGGCATGACTGGTAGCAGAAGCCACATTTTTGACAAGTCACCATGTGTCCTGGTTGCCTAAAGTCCAAACGGACTTTGTGCTCTTCTTGCTACTTTCTGTGATAATTAATCCTTATTTTCCAATTAAGAGGGTCTAGAACAGTGATTCTCAACCTCCCTAATGCTGTGTTACCATTTTATACAGTTCCTCGTGTTGTGGTAACCCCCAAATACGAATTAATTATTAGATACGTCATAACTCATTTTACTTCTGTTATGAACCACACTATAAATATCTGAGACGCAGCATATCTCATACATAACCCCCAAAGGAGTTGCCACTCGTAGACTGAAAACCACTGATGTAGAATCATTGACTGTGAGGGATTATCCATAGAAGGTTCACTGAAGTGTGAAGACCCAATCTAAATGCATAGGACCATCTATACATTTCACACTTGGACCAAACAAAAAGGAGATAGCAAACTAAGCACAGACCTTCCTTTCTCTCTGCTTCCTGAGTGGACACAAGGATCTGGAACACAAGGACCGGCAAACAGCTCCAGCCATCAGACCTCTCCTACCATCGAGGATGGATGGAATCGCCTACAACTGAATGTGAAAGGAAGCCCTGTTTCCCTCTGGTTTTGTCAGTTACTTTGTCGCAGCAATGAGTCCAGTTGCTAAGCAGACCCTCTGATACACAGCCACAAATGTATCACCTTTGTTGCACAGCACTTACTCTGAAAGCCTCTTGCTTGCCTGTGCCTTTGTTTGGCGTGTGCTTTGTTCCATTGGAAGGAAAGCCGCCTGAGGACAGAGACAGGCCTGCTTTGCGGCTGTGTCACTCCTATCTGGCACTGTGCCTACTGCTTGATGAATATTTGTTGCCTGGCTTACTGAGCTCTTTGTTTCCTAATATCAAACTCAACTTTAGAAATGCAGCTTCGTGCAATGGATCGCATTTCTCCCTCAGAGCTGGCTTCCTACTGACCCCTGCCTGTTGGAGGCACCAGAGGAAAACTGAAGGGATGGGGAAGAAGAGGATCTTTTGCTATTCAGTTTTCCGTTTCTTCTCTCAGCACCTCTGTGGCAATACCACGCCATGTCATCTCAGTAGATCAAGTTGATTCAGCAGCAACTGCTTCCTGGTTCCAGGTTTCCAAGACGTCGGCATCTGCTTCAAGGTTCCCTTTCACAACAACAACAAAAACCCTTCAGAGATTGTGTTGGAGCTGTACAGTTTTCTTTTTCTGAGCCAGTAAAAATGAAATACAGTTGTATATGATAATTTATTCTTTTGTAATAACCATATAAAAGTAGAAAAGCATGTGTCTAAGAAAATATGGCACTTAACCCAGTGTATCAAAAGTGCCATTTAATTTGTATATAATGACACATGACTGTAATCTCAGCTTTTTCGAGGGATACACAGGAAGAAAAATAATTTGAGGCCATTCTTGGCTAGGTAGTAAATTGGGGGTGAGCCAAATTAGTATTGTCTAATTAGTGCTTTAGTCTTTGAAATCTAGGCTGTATTTAACTTTCAGCTCAGCTGACCAGCCACATGCTGAGAACACCCCTGTGGCTAGTTCTAGCCATATTGGTCAATTCAATTGAAAGTGTAGCATTTCCAACAGCTTCCCATGTTCTTCAGCCCCAAGGGAGGCAGTAGCTTTCTGCTGTTATCATTTCTACGACACCTGCATATTTACAGGATACTTACCAGTCTAACATTAACTCCATTTTAATAATGAATGTGCTTTTACCTTAACCAGATCCTATCTATTTCTGTTCAATAAAGCAATGACAGAGCCAGAAACTTAAGATGTTTATAAAGCAATTTGGGACTCAGACAAAATGGCTTCGTTGTATATTAGGAAGAGGGAAGGAAGCAGAAACTTCCGAAGAAGGAGAGCTTGGCAGGGTGGCCATGTGAACTGAAGTCAGCGCACACTGAGCTGGGGAAACTGTGCCTTTCGTGTGGAGTGTGGACAACACAGCACCTCAGTTACTTTCTCTCTGCTCTCTTCTTTTCCTTCACATCACAAAGAGAGAAGCAATTATTATTTGATGGATTCTGGCCAAGGCTTTTATAAAAGCACAAGATGGCTTTTGGAATTATCCATGTTTAACATCAAAACAAGTTGTAATATCTTTGCCCTTAGCAATCTGGGTAAATTTTAAAATGTTCATCCTTTGTAGGCCCTCTTGTCAGCTGCTGGGTTGATGTAAAGTTTATATGATTAAAAGTTAAAAAAACAAGCAAATTGATAAACAAACAACTATCCATTTCCTTGATTATAGTAGTGTGGAAATCAATTTAATTATGTTCAACTTATCAACTACATTCTGCCAAATTGCTTTTTTTTTATGCAAATACAGCTCTGGTGGTCAATGTATTTTATATTAGAAGCTCTGAATATGATTACAAAACATTTCTTTTCACCATATGCTACATGCCAAGATATGAAACTGTGTCTCTACTGGATTTGTGCAAATGATTATTATTGTTACTGTTATTATTAGTTATTGTTATTTTGGGGACAGAAAGCAGTGGGCTGGAATGGTTCTGATTTCATGAAATGAAGCAACAAGGATGGGGAGTACCTCCACCCGGAAACTGTTGCCAAATATGCATGAGGACCAGAGTTTAAGCCCTGCTACGAAGGTTAAAAAATGTTGGACCCAACGGTGCTTTTATTACTCAACACTGGGGACACATAAACAAGACACTCCATTAAGCTAGTCCATGATGAAGCCCTGATCCTAGAAATAGACCCTATCTCAAGAAAAAGAAAAAGAAATGGGTGGCTCTTGGAGAATAATGACAGCCAAGGTTGACCTCTGACTCTCAAGCATACATGTGTACCTTCTTCCAGTAAAACACACAGGTACATGTGTGCGTGTGCACACACACACACACACCCCACAAGTTAGGCAACAATCCTGTTATTATTATTATTATTATTATTATTGTTGTTGTTGTTATTATTATTATTATTATTATTATTATTATTATTATTGGTGGTGGTGGTTATTTTATTTAGTTAGATTTCAATTGTTGTTCCCCTTGCTGGTTTCCCCTCTAAAATCATACCATCCCTCTTTCCCTTTGCCTCTATGAAAGTGCTCATCTATCCATCCACCCACCCACCCACCTACTCACTCTTGCCTCATCCTTCTAGCATCCCTCTATGCTGGTGCATCAAGCCTCCAAAGGACCAATGGTCTTTCCTTGCATTGATGCCAGACAAGGCCATTCTCTGCTACATATGTAGCTGGAGCCATGGATCCTAGCATGTATACTCTTTGGTTGGTGGTTTAGTGCCTGAGAGTTCTAAGAGGTCCAGTTATTTGATACTGTTGTTCTTACTATGGGGTTGCAAACACTTCTTGGGATCAGCAATAGTATAGGGGCTTGATGTCTACAGATAAGATGGATCCCTAGGCAGTCTCTGGAGGGCCTTTCCTTCACTCTGCTCCATTTTTTTGTCCCTGTGTTTCCTTTAGACAGGAACAATTTTGGGTTAAAAATTCTGAGATGTGTGGATGGTCCGATCCCTCAACTGAGGGCCATACCTATGTACTGGATATGATCTCTAGAGGTTCTATGTCCCTTCTGGTGGGTATTTCAGCTAATGTCATCACCATTGAGTCCTGGGAACCTCTCAGTTCCCTGGCATCTGAGACTTTCAAGTGGCTAACCTCAGTTCCCTAACTCCCACTGCTACATATTTCTTTTCATTTTCCTGACCCTCTGTTCTTCTCCCCTGTCTTTTCCAATACCCGATCCCCTTTTCCTCCCCCTCCTCTCTCTATCCCAGTTCCCTCCTTCCCTCTAGCTCCCATGATTATTTTGTTCCCCCATCTAAGTAGGATTGAAGCATCCATACTTTGGTCTTCCTTCTTCTGTTTGTGGGTTGTATTTTGGATATTCTGAGCGTTTGGGCTAATATCCACTTATCAGTGAGTACTTACGACATGTATTCTTATGTGTCTGGGTTATCTCACTCAGGATGATATTTTCTAGTTCCATCCACTTGTCTGTGAATTTATTGAAGTTGTTTTTAATAGTTTTAGTACTCCATTTTGTAAATGCACCACATTTTCTGTATCCACTTTTCTATTGAGGGACTTCTGGGTTACTTCCAGCTTCTGGTTATTATAAATGAGATGGCCCTGTCTTCTCGTACCTATTATAGATCTACCATATTCCTCTTCCCTGTTAACCTTTCATTCTTTGATTCTTCCATTCTCTAATATTCTTTCATTACTTTTCAAACAGTACTTTGAATAATTGTTTGTTGCTTAAGGCATCATCTCTTCTAGAATTGAGAAATCAAGACCCAAGACAGGCTGAGGAAATTCTCTCTCAATCTCTCTCTCTCTCTCTCTCTCTCTCTCTCTCTCTCTCTCTCTCTCTGTCTCCTTCCCTCCCTCTCCCTTTCCTTTTTCCTCTCCCTCCCTCTCCCTTTCCATCTCTCTCCCTCCTTCCCTCTCCCCTTCTGACTCCTTACTCCATCTCTGTGTTTGATCTCCCATTTTTCCCACAGACCTACTTGTTTGAATGTCTCATTATGACTTTCTGTAAATTCCCACTCTCTGGACATTCTCTCAACTTTCCATTCCATTAATATAAATTTCCAGCACTTAAATCAAGACTTTTCTCTCTGAGGCAGTATGTGAACTTTAGTTAATCCTCCGTGAATGTTTCCTTATTGCAGTGCTGTAGAAGGTAGCAGCGAGATGAGACTCTCACAGCTCCCAGAGGGGTCAATTTGGTGTCTGATCTAGAAGTCAGATAGGCCTTATGCCTAGTTCTTTATTAAGACTGGGAGATAAAGGCTCTGTCTCTCTCACATGATAGTGCCCTGGATTTACACAGTGCCCTTTTCCTGAGCATCCAAAGGCATCTGAACACATCTCGCCCACAATCTCACAGTGTCCAAGGAAATAAATGCTTGCCAATATACCTGTGTGCTAAAGAGAGGCAGAGTGGGGCAAACAGGATTTGCTCAGTAGGATGGAAAAAGCTGTAATCAGCTTGCTTCTCCTTTCAGTTAGGCTTAGTCTTCCAGGGAATCTGTGTTTGGTTGAGCACTCTTCTTGTGAACTCACTGCAGCCAGATGCTTTCTTCCTTGGCAGAGTTGCATGCTATGCAAATCAGTAGCTCTGGGAGATGCAAATCTCACAGGCTGAATGGATTTTCTGTAGGCCAAAGGGCATTTACAAATTAATTGCAAAACTGCCCTATGACACTGTTGTGTAAGTAGACTAGCAACTTGCCCAAAGTCACTTTCTTTATGAATGTTGGGCTTGAGGAAGGAGTGTCCCTTTCTAGGAGCCTTCCTGTGACTCTGTGGTTACAGATTGATTTCTGACTTTCCTCTTGAGTCATAGGAACCAAAATGCTGACAAAACACTCACGGTTGTAACAGGTAGTCTAATTTGCATTGAAAAGGACATAGTCACTTATCCTCCTTCTAGCTTAATCTCTGTGGGCTCAGATGAGCTGATTCCACACAAATTTGAATTTCCTCCTTTGTGAAGGTTCTCCTGAGACTTGGTTCAACCCTTTGGGTTAAAGCAATTAAAGCTATCCTGCCTTTATGGGGTTGTGTGCCTGAGGGCCTGATCACACTGTGTAGAACTGCAGAGTTGAGCAAAATAAGCAAGTCAGAGACATTTCTCTTTTTCCATACCTAACACATCTACACGAGCTTCAGGTGGCTTCCAATGACACAAAATCACTTACTTGAGGTTCTGAGGGCCAGGGCTCCAATCATCACCACTGGGCTGAGATGAAGGTGGTAAGTCCTGGTCAGGGGCTTCTTATCTCTCCTACTTCCCATGAGTCCGGTTCTCCTTGACTGCTATCTGAATTATTTCAGTCTTCTACCTCCACGGTCATGTTCCTTCTCCAGTGCCTCTCTCTCTTTTTTTCAAGGGCACTCATGGTTTAATTTTATATCCATCCACGTAACTCCAGATTATTTTCCTCTCAGAGAATTATGACTGGCCCCAACTCTATAATAAGAGGACTGTAGACTCAGGGGTAGGGAAACCAAGGCAGTTCATTTTATCCTTTTGCAAAGCTACGCATTACCTCAGAGTGGCAAGCATTTGACTACCCTGTCCAGGCTCATGCCTTCCTTGGGTGATGGACCGTGTTTCTGTGGATTGTGAGGCAAAATAGACCCTTTCTCCTTAAAGTTGCTTTCCCAAGGGTATTCTCTCACAATAAGAAAGTAACGGATATGGAGGAGAAGTTGCTGAGAGGAAGGTCCCAACCAAGAAGGGAGAAGATAGAGGGGAATGAGAGGTGACAATGACTAAAGTTTATAATATAAATGTGTGATGCTAATTAGGAGACCTATCTCTGAGGAAGGCCGATTCTCTTTCCTTGGGAGTCACATGTAGCTCTTCTCCTAGAGGTGGGTGATGTGTTAGAATGGCGGGTCGCGTCAAAACATACCACACTATAGGCCCAAACAGTTTCACGTTTAAAAGGTTTAATTGAGAGGGAGAGAAGGGGGCAGTAGCTCGGAAAGAGAGGAGGGGGAGAGAGAGAAAGATGGAGGAATGTTCCCTGTATATATATGGGTTGTGACGTAGCAGCTCTAAGACAGGCCAAAAGGTATGCAATGAACCTGTCCCTGGCTAAAATACCACCTGCAGAATTGTAATTCCACCGGGGATCCTGGTCTGACACTGTCTCAGAGCCAATTGGGTATGTGCCATCTGTTTGGTGAATTCCATCTGCATGCACTCTTGCCTCTTCCCAGACTCGTCTGCATTCCTCAGGAAGTAGGTTGTTAGTAAGGATCATATGAGCATCATGGAAAGTCAAGCTGTAAGATTGAGTGATATACTGGAACTCTTTGATAAACTTGGAAGGGTTAGAAGTATAGGACCCCAGCCTGTTTTCTATTTGGGAAAGTTCACTAAGCATGAAAGGAACATGTACTTTGACAAGGCCATCTACTCCAGCAACTTCTCTTAGAGGTAGGAGCATTGCTGGGTCAGGTGTCTCTGAGGAGGAAGGACTTGAAGGTTTGGCAGTAGCCTTAGAGCAGGTGACAGGAGGAGTGAACGTAGCTGCCAATGTGGGGTGTTTGGAGCAGTCCATAGCTGGCACAGAAGAAGGGGAGGGTTCTGGAGCATCCTGGTGAGGAAGAGAAACTGAGGCAGCAGTTTGGTTTTCCGCAGCATGGAGACAGGTCTGCGGCGAAAAGGGGGTGGTTGATTAACTGGATGTAGCATTGTAGTGTCATCTAGAGGAGGTTTTATAGATTTCATGGCTAAGAGAAGTTGGGTTGGGGAACAAGAAGAGCACAAGGAGGGATTGGAATGGAGATAGATGAATGCTCGGACATAGGGAACCTCCTTCCATTTACCAGTTCGCTGGCAGTATGTATTAAGATCTCTTAAAATAGTTGGATCTAGGGTGCCATTAAGTGGCCATTTTGAACTTCCACCTAGTTGATATTTAATCCAGATCTTATTGCAGAGATATATTAATTTTCATGTCTTCAAGTCAGGTGTTAGTTTTAAAAATTTGAGATTTTCCAGGAGACATTCCAGTGGTGTGCCTGGAGGTACTGTTGAAGACATTCCGATACCCATTGGTGGGTGGTTGGATTATTCCTACCAGCGTCCTGAGAACAATCCAAGCACCAAAGAGTTAACAGCCAAAGCTAGTGGTTCAAGTTGTCACGAGAAACCCCTAGTGGCTACCCGGCAGACTCTGGAGGCCTGTTGTGGGAAGGTAACCCACCCTGGATCCAAGGGTTTTTTGGCTGTAAAAGCCCAGAAAAAGATTGGGAATGAGAGTTGCTTCCGAGGGAGGGGCAACCAATGGTAGAAGTCCTAAGACTTATGTCAACTGGGAGGCTTGACTGCAAACCCCATGATTCCCAGAGAAGGCTGGCCAGGCCTTATCTGGAAAGCTGGAGGTCCTCCCCTTGACTGATTCTATTAATTAATATGCCAGTGTCTGCGCGAGAATTATAGCAGACTGGTAAATAGAAAATATAAATTGAATGGGTAGGTATGGATTTTAGCAGAGGCTAACCTCCACCCTGATAGACCAGGCGGGGCACGGATCATGTAGTAGAAGTTCGTATGTCCCGCGGTGCGTGGCTGCGGCTCCGGCTTGGCTGCAGCTTGGTGGAGTCTTCAGCGACCAACAGTTTCTGGTGCTTCGGCCAATCTACGTGGTTGTGAATTCTGCCCGCTGCCCCACTGTAGGGCAGCAGGGCGGGTACTGGCTGACTCGAACCGCCAAATCTGAGTCACAGCACCAAATGATGTGTTAGAACGGCGGGTCACGTCAGAATATATCACACTATAGGCCCAAACAGTTTAATTGAGAGTGAGAGGGGGGGCAGTAGCGTGGAAAGAGAGGAGGGGGAGAGAGAGAAAGATGGAGGAATGTTCCCCGTGTGTGTGTGTGTGTGTGTGTGTGTGTGTGTGTGTGTGTGTGTGTGTGTATGGGTTGTGACTAGCAGCCACAGGTAAAAGTGGGAGGTGAGCCCAATGGATTCTGGGAATATGGTGGCTGTTGCCCTGGCAATAGGTCTGTGGACCCGCCCATGAATCGCCACAGGCTTTGGATGTCCTGATGCTAACAGTGGGGGCTCCATCAATAGTCAAAACATGTACATGTGAGTAATACTAAATATACTCGGGAGCCTGTATTTATATATTTATTCACATGCAACAATAACAATGAAAAAGAGGTTTGTGTGGGAGGGAGGGTACGTTGAACAAACTGGAAGAAAAGAATAATATAAATACAGTGCACATATATGAAATTAAAGAAGTAAATCCATGAAACTTCAAAACTAGTATTTATTTTTTAAGTTTCACCTAAAATAATTCAGGTAATTTCTTTTTTACATGTGGGTGAACACAAGTGAGTTTTTAATCCACTCTTTGTGTTTGTCATGTTGTTCCTTCCATACTTACTGGAGAATTTTCTGGTTTGGCTGTATATTTTCCAGGCTATATCCAAAGGCAATAATGGAAGGATATTGCTTTTCCCAGACTCAAACCTATCAACATACATTTACTGGATTTATACATTTGACCATTCAGAGAAGCAGTAAAAAAAATAAAGTTCTCTGGAGTGTCCTGTGGGTTGGCTTGTTATGTGGGACTTGGGGGAGATTTTTCCTTATGAACAGTTCCCTTGCTTCTTTTCCCTTCACATTATATAATTGATATTTTTAGTACCCCGTGGCATCTACATCTCCTTGAAAGTCTGCGCTACTTCTATTTCCTTCAAAGAGACTCTCAGGGTGGTATGTTTAGATTTTCATTGTCGTTCTTCTTTGTTTCCTTAGGGCACAAACTATTTTCCTTTTTTTTTCTTTTCTTTTCTTTTCTTTTTGTTTCTTTTTTTTCTTTTTTTCTTTTTTGGTCTCAGTGGCTGATGGAGTAAAGAAGTAAAGAACAAAGACTGGAAGATCCTGGAAACATTCTGACATTGGCCACCATTCATCTTCTGAGAAGAAGTCTCTCAACAGAAATCAGAATTGTCTTGCTGATTTCATGCCGATGTGAAAGAGGCATCAGTGTAGTGTCAGATTTGGGGAGGAATAAACTCTTCCAGGCTTATGACTGGGCATGAGATGCTTCAGTTGTACCTTCAGGGGAGAATCGTGGGGTGTGAACCCTTGTGATAATCAGTACAGAGTTTCCTTGGACTTGAACAGAATGGGCACCTAATGTAGAAACACATCAGGTACACTGGGCTTCTATATTTTGTAAGTAAGTTGTAGTGGGTATGGGGAATACTCTGGCATATGTCAGTCATTGTTCTTATATGTGCAGGTAGTTTAATTTTTTCCCCTAGGTAGAATGTCAAACGTTCTAATTTTTATAGAACAAGAATAAATACTACTAACTGGACAGGACCTTTCGTTTTCTCCCCAGCAGTCTTGAACCATCTATGTAAATAGTTAGATGAGTAGCTGTCATGGGTGACTTCATAAAATGTTTAAGTTTCCATAGCAATTACGTCCCCAGATCATGAGGACAAAGCACACAATATAAAGAATGAGGAATTTTGCCAGGTTCTCATCCCCATAACCAATGTACCAAGTGCCTTTGGCCTCCCAATTCTGCTTCAGTTTATCTACATGAAATGTGTCTTCCGGTTTAAGCCATCATGGCTTCATATCAGAAACATTCTGAACTGTCTATAGCTTCACTTTTCCTTCCGTAACAGCCTGTGTTCTTTCTAAAACCTGCATCACTGGATTCCTTGGTTAAAAAGCTTTCAGAGCAGCATGCACGCAGGCCACAGAGTACATCCCATTACATTTCCTGATAGTGCCATGGATCCTTTCAGCCTCACCTCCAGTGTGCTCTGTTGTGGTGCACAGTAAACTGTCCTGACATGTCTGTGAGCACCTCAGATGTGATCCTTGCAGATGCGGTTAGGCTTCAGGCTGGATAGCATCACCACCTCATTCTCTGACCCTTGTCCCTGTTCTGTCTCCCGCACCCACTTTTAGAACCTGGATTAGCTCCATTGAACCTGGGACCTCACCTACAATCTTGAGAAAGCCACACCCTCAGATTCATTAGGCTTTCATTTTCCCTCTTTCTTCAGGTTTTGCAGGTAGCATGCTTTCATCCTTGATTTTTTTCCCTTTTGATGAATGTGCTGACAAACCATGTGCTGTCCACTGTGTTCCTCAAAAGGCAATGAAGTAAACGTTTACTGGGCGCATGAGAGAAACCCCATTAAAATAAGTTTATTGTAAAAATGAGAAGAGACAAGAAAAAGATGAAATAGATACTGAACGGAAGTGTTGTATCCATGTGGAACCTTAGTCTATATTCTGCATTGTTCTCTAAAGAGGCAGGCATTTTAATAGCACGACCAAAGCTTCTCATTTCCTTGCAACTCACTTCTCCGTAGCATTCTAAATTGGTCTTAATAAATGATACCTGCCATCACCTAATCTTTTCCTCCAGCTTTAACTTCTATAAATTAACTCTAATGGTTTTACGTTTTCTTGTTGATTCCTGTAAGAATTTTTGAAGGACATTTACATTTATTTTTATTTTGAGGACCAGCTTAATGCATTTTAATGGCAAACTTACAGAGCTAGTGCAGAAAACAGAGGAGACTTAAATTAAAAACACTTTCATGCAGGGACCACTCAGAAAAATGTTGTGGGTGGGTGGTGAAGTATGGAGTAGGGTGAAATGCTACAAGCAACATTTACGTGTTATCAGAAGAAATGTACTGGTTTGAACAAAATATAAATGCTGGCGTTACCAGAAAAATGGAAAGTTCATCTACAATTGTTATACAGCTGAACACCTATCAAGGGGGAGGGCACATGGACCTTCCAGGGTGACAGAGCCCATGCTGGAGCTGTGAGAAGAAAATAAACAAGCAAGCAAACAAACAAAACAGAGAAGAGCCATACAACAAGGTGCAAATGCTGGGTCAAATGGCACCACTTTTTTTCCCTGCCTGGAGACCCCTGTGTACACTGAGGAAGACCATGCATGCAGAATAGAGCTATGCTCATATGGATTTTAGTAAGATACTATAGAAACCTGTTTTTCTGTGACCCCTGGTAGCAATGCTCAGTCATTTGTTTCCTTTTACTATTTTAGATCTCCATTAGATTGATATGTTGTCAGATAAAAACTACTACACAAACTAAAGCAGAAAAGTTGCAATATGTCCACTGAATCATTTTGATGTATACAAATGCTTTACACCCCAACATTTAGACTAAAATCACACATAAAACAATACAAAACACTGAAGTGCCTCACTTCTTTGTACCCAATTTTCCTACTCAGAATTATTATGTTTAATTATCTTGACTCCGTTGATCTGTAGTATTACATTTTGTTGCTGTGTGGCCAAAAGCAAAGTAAAGAATGATGTTTTTTTTCTTTTTCCTTTCCTTTCCTTTCCTTTCCTTTCCTTTCCTTTCCTTTCCTTTCCTTTCCTTTCCTTTCCTCCTTTCCTTTCCTTTTCCCTTCCATCCTTCCCTCCCTACTGCACCTCCCCAACTTAAAATTCCAGAGGCATAGAGTCTACTAGGAGAGGGAGGCATGGCTACAGACAGTGAAATCATGGGGGCAGGAGAAAGATGCTGGCTGATCACATTTCATCCACACACACAAGAAGCATAAAAGCAGGAAGTGGGGCAAGGTTATAAATCATCAAGACCCATCTCCAGTGATATAGTTCTTGCAGCAAGAATCTACATCCTAAAAGTTCCATCACCTTTAGGAACGGTGCTACCATCTGGAAATCAAGTGTTCAAATGCATAGTCTATGGGAAACATTTTCATT
The DNA here is from genome assembly GCA_019843815.1 of Montemys delectorum. Classification (NCBI taxonomy): domain Eukaryota; kingdom Metazoa; phylum Chordata; class Mammalia; order Rodentia; family Muridae; genus Montemys; species Montemys delectorum. The sequence continues at coordinate 27,492 of JADRCD010222249.1, read as the reverse complement.
CAAGCTGATGGGCAGGAGGGGAAGAAATATTCTGACCTAGTGTTCTCCATCACAGTGGATGGTTGAATGTATTCTCCTCCCATGTAAGATGCACTGTGGTTGTCTTTTGGCAAGATTCTTACATGTTTGGTATGAACAACATATAGGTTGATCTCTTTCCAAATGGCTAACCAAATAGGCTTACTCACAGCTTCCAAACTTTAATAGAAATGCTCTAGAAGTGAAGATCCGTTTTGAAGCCCAGTGTAATTTTCTCACACTGGAAGGAAAGTCAGAGATTCAGAAGTTCATCAGGTTTCTGATAATATCTAATTTCCTGGATGGCCATAGTGCTAGGTCTGTAAAAATGAGGGCTTTTCTACTCCACCAAGGATACATTTTGGTAACTGGCTTTTTTTCTCTTTTTTATTAGATATTTTCTTTATTTACATGTCATATGATATCTCCTTTCCCAGTTCCCCCCCCAAAAAAAAAGAAAAAAGAAAAGAAAAAAGAAAAAAAGAAAGAAAAACAAAACAAAACAACAAAATCCTGTTTCCTCCCCTCTCCCCCTGCTCATCAACCCGCCTTCTCCCACTTCCTTGCCCTGGAATTACCCTACACTGGGGCATAGAGCCTTCACAGGGCCAATGGCTTCTCCTACCATTATTGACTGACTTGACCATCCTCTGCTATAAATATGTTGCTGGAGCCATGAGTCCCATTATGTATAGTCTTTGGTTGGTGCTTTAGTCTCTGGGAGTTCTGAGAGTAATAGCTAGTTCATATTGTTGTTCCTCCTAAGGGGCTGCAAACCCTTCAGCTCCTTGGGTCCTTTCTCTAGCTCCTTCATTGGGGACCCTGTGCTCAGTCCAATGGATGGCTGTGAGCCTCTACTTCTGTATTAGTCGGGTACCTAGTAGCTTCTTTGGTGCTTTGCACTGGGTAGAACTGCAGGCAGACTGGCTTACTATGAAGCCAGAAAATTCTACTTTCCCCAGAATTCTTAAAGTATGAATATAAATGATTATATTCATAGCTGTTGTGGGTTATTTGACTTCATGTCTATGTACCAAGGTAATTAGGACCCACAGTGGTGGGGGTACATGATATAAAGATCTGAGAAACCTAGAGATCAATTTTGTAGAGTTTCAATTCCCATCATCTGTGCTTTACAAGCTCTGACACAAGGCTTCCTTAAGTTTCTGGAGTTTGATGAAACACTGGCCTTGTTGCTCTTAGAGGGTGGCTGTTACCACACCTCAAGTCCTACATTTTCTTAAAAAAGCAACAAAACAAAACTGAATACCCATGGGTTCATGATTGAGACCATGGCCTTAGAATGCAGCTTCCTAATAAGAAAGGATACATGATACTCTACTGGTCATGTAGATGGTATCAAGTATTGTCTAAATGAAATCTTATTCAACTTTGTTTACTTTGCAGAGTGAAGCCTCTTATAAAATAGTGAACTTTCACCCCTTTCCTTACACGCATTTGCAAGTTTTAAGCCAAAGTGAAGAAAACTAAATATTTAATAAAAAAAAAAAATGGGTTTTCTTAAAAGATTTGTTTCTGCTGTCTCCTAATAACTTAAAATGCAATTAAAAATGCACCCTCTAGTTATTGAATTGTTTCTGAAGGTCTGTTAAAGCAAAGTAATTAGCAGGAAGACAGGGAATACATAATCAACTGTCTGTCTTTCTCTGCTATAGAGCTATTGGGCCCTTTCTGACGAATTTTCTGTTAGACAAGCTAGCCAAGCACAGAGTCTCATGCCTATAATTCCAACACCTAGAAAGTAAAGGCAGGAGAATCACTGTAAGTTTGAAGGCAATCTGAGCTACATAATTTAGGGCATATTGGGATAGAGAGTAAGATGCTGAAAAAAGAAGAAAGAAAAGAAAAACATGACATGTAAAAGACTCCCTTCCTTCCTCATTTACTTAATCATTGCATATACCATTCACAGATGACAAGTTGAGGCATTTAGCAGCCAAATAGAGAAAAAAATAACAAATAAAAGAAGTTTGATGATCCTAGTGTTTGAAATACACACAAATGTCAGAGGAAGATCTCAGTCCAGTGTTGTGAGAACAAGAAAGAAGTGGGAATAAGAAAAGTTATTTGTTGGGGCAAATGCTGATGCTTTGAAATGTAGACAATATATCAGAAATATATCTAAGTGGATTAAAGGAATAGAAAGCTGACAAGTGTAAACATAAGAATAGAAAGCAGGAAGACTTAGCGCTACCTGCTTTTCTCTCAGTATGCCTGGAATGAGAACTTGTTAGGCAGAGACTACTAGGGCTCAGATGGCATGCAGGAATTAGTCAAATACACAGACTCATATGTGAATGCAGTTTATTCAGCTCAAATAAATTTTTGTGTACAAACACATTGCTGTCTTTGACAACATGGAAATTGGAAATGGAATGCAGTGAATGACAATACAGGAGTACAAATGAATGATAATACAGATAAAGGATTGGTCTCCACTAAAATAATTCAGATTTCAGTAGGATAGAAAGACATCAATAAATGGTTCTGTAAGTGTAATGCTGGCAAATGTTTGGATGCTATCTCTGAAGTGTCTGGGAATACCAAGAGAGTTAGTTGTACGTGGGAAGACAGTGTGTGTGCTTTGCATTTTACAATCTCTCAGCACTGTGAAGAAGAAAGTAGAGAGAATCCAGGAGTCAGAGATAAGGGTATCAAGGAGAGTCTAGTGTGCAGATCTAGGGGACATGATGAACTTAACAGAGAGGGACAGCTGGTGGAAGCACTGATGTGTTGCACTGAATTAGAATTGTTGGTTCGACTACAAATTACTTCACCACTGGTGGAAAATAGGCTGTTTGAAGGTGATCCTCAGTTTTCTGACTTAGGCAAGCGGAGGGGAGTCTGCCAGATTAGAGAGTGATGTGTAAGTGTTTAAGAACAATGGGTGCTCAGACAACTCAGCTCAAATCCCAGCACCCACACAGTAGTTAATAACCAGTGCTCACTCCAGTTCAGGGGAATCTAATGTCATCCTTTTCTCTGGCACAAAGCATGAATGTGATTCACAAACACACAGGTAGGTGAAACCACTCATACACACAAGAAAGGAGGTCTTTCTTTCTTTTTAGTCAGCTGTAAGTTTGGCTCATGTAGGAACATCCTGAGAACTCCTCTTCTGTATCTTCTCAAAGGGAGGACTATTGTTTCCTTGACTTGGTCTGCGGTTGTTTGGCTTATTATTTATTAGAGGGATTGGACTGCTGTTCTCAAAATAACAAATCAGACAAGAGTCTTCTGCCCTTATTTTGCTTCTGATATTGTAGAGAGGTTCCTTTGTACTTGGTCTCCATCATGTTCATAGGACAAGGCCTCTCTTTTTGGCAGAATATGCCTACCATTTTTTTCCTCCTCATGCCTGAGTATTTACACAACTGCTGTTATGTGGCCTGGGAAGTCTATGCATAGTCTGTAATGTTTCCCAGACTTTCCAGTTTGGCTGATAACTAAAAAAAAAAAAAAAAAAAAAAAAAAGATTTCAAGAATAGGGTTCTAAAGCTCATTTTTTGCTATGGTTTTTTACCAACCATTAACAATTAATAATAGGTTGGTCCATTTACTCAATAGGCCAGACATTGGGAGAACAGATTTCAGTAGAGTAACTGAGCATCATTCTGCAAAGCTGGAGAAACTGAAGTAGATTTGTAAACCCTTTACATCTTATCTTCATTTTCCTGTCACTGTCTCAATTGGAGTAATTGAGTAATCTGCTCTTTTCTGGCTCCAAAGCTTGAAGATATCTCTAACCCTTTCCTAATCACCAAAGAATTTCTTCCTTGAAACTGAAAGGCCCTGCTTAACATTATAAACCCCATTTTACTTTCAGATTCCATTTTTGTTTAACTTGCCCTTTGAACTCTTTTACCATTACCAGAGAAACCCCAATTTGTTCCAGGAACCTAGACATCCATAGCGATAGCTACAACTCCCCTAACAAAGAACCACTCCACTTGTACTAACAGCCAAGCAGCTCTTAGGAGGAAAGTACCTAATGTTCCAAATGTCTTCAAATAGATTGCTTACACTAGCTACTATCGTTCATACCAATCTGAAATCATTACTAGCCAATAGAAATGTGCCAGTGTGAAATTTTCAAATGTCAACCAATTATGTAACTGCCAAGTTGGAAAGCCCCTCCCCCTGCTGTAGCTATGATAAAAAGGCATAGCTTCACCAACTCATGACTTTCCACACCCATCCACTTCATTGGAGAGGTTGGTGAGTCTAAGCTCAAGCTTGAATAAAGACTTCTTGTTTGCGCATATGAGTTGGATTCCTGGAGGTCACTGTTGGTCTATGGGTAACCTCATGATCTGGGCATAACAGACCCAATTTTCTAACCTATTTCATCCCTTCTTTGTGAGGCACCATCGTTCTGGTTCATGTTCCCAGTCTTCCCAGCAGGTGACTGGGGAAACACTTTAACCAATCTTTCTCTCTTTATTGCCTTTCTTCTAGTTCTATGTCTATGCATATATGGTCACATTACCTGGTCCCATTGTGTTCCTCATTATAGCTCACAAGAGACACCTTTACAATATATTGACACTCCATACTAGGATGATGCAAAGGAAACTTGTTCGGATGGTAGGACATTTGAGCTCACTGCTGGCCAGCAATAGGTACAACTTTCATCTTTGCTTGTTATGTTTTCCCAGTGGACATTTGTATGGTTTAATAGAACATCTACTTTTTGAAACCTACAGCTTCAATGTCATCATAATTTCATGAACAGTGTAATGAACAGTCATGAACAGCGACAAAGCTAACCAGAGGCTACATCAAAGAGAGCTAAGCTTTTACAAATAGATGGACTCCAGAGTGCACAATGCTTTTCTTCACTAAGGAATTTAAATGGGATATTGAAGAATATAGGCATAGAATAAATATGAGCTGAGATACTGTGAAACTCATGAGTGAGGTGGTAAAAGCCACTTTTAGGGGTTGGATCACTATCATAGATAGCAGAGACATTGCCACTTGCTGTGGCAAATAGAACACAGAGGGTAAAGTCACAGATATGAGCCCTGGGAGTGGTACCAGTCTAGAGGTCCTGGAAGGTAAAATCCTTCCTGCAGTGGAGGCTATCAGTAATCCTTAGAATTTTTCAGTCTTTTGGTTCCTGTGTGCAGCCCCTAAGTCAACTTACTCTTTTCTACATCCATCACCATTTCCTGTTACCACTGTCATCTCTGTCATCTTGGTGAGTCATTCTGGATATTTTTTTCTTCCATCCACTTTAAACAAGAAATAGGTGTTCACTCCTTTGAGTGTCCTACTCAACTGTACAGTTCTACCTTTAAAAGTTTTGCAAATCCCTTGACTTATACCAGGATACCTAACTACTATAAATCTACTATGTATATTCTTGTTCTGTGCAACTTTGCCGCCACATCTGTTGTCATTTATGTATATGTCCTTGTCACTTTTCCTTTGTTAAAATCTTATTTCTCAAGGTTCAGATCACACTCAGCTTTCTTCATAAAACTTTCTGATGACTTAGTTAGAAAGAATCCTTCCTTTGGAAGAAATCTCATGTCATTTTACTTACAAATCCTGCAAGGTGTTGGAGTTGTTCAAGTATCCTTCTGCTTTTTTTATCAACAGACTCCATAATGCTTGGTGGAGAAGCACCATGTCTTTTTTGTTACCTATAAGTCTGCGATCATACACAATCATTCAATATTTGTTGCTTTAGTTGATGATACAGATATTGGATTCATTAAAACACAGCAGCCAATTTTAAATTCGTTATTAGAATCTCTTTTATAAGACTTGACTGATGAATTTATAAATGAATCGTGGAGAATTGAAAGAAAATTAAATTTAGCCTAAAGAGATGAACATAAACAGTAAATGCACTCTTTGTTTATATTAAATTCCAAAACAAAGTATCAAAAAGGTGCTGAGAAATGAAGGAATAGTTAGAATAGACAAATCTTCTCACAGCAGCACAATTGAACCACACACCCCTTTTGTCATGTACTCTTTTATGAAATAACTAACAATATTTGTATTTGTATTTTATATTTCCAGTTATATAGCTATCTTAATTTTTTCCTTTGTGTTGAAATGACCGAGTCTCATGGAGAAATTGCTTAGTCAGTACACTTTGACAAGCTCTTATATTCATGTTGAAGGTGTTGACCACTTTGAGAAGTTTTACCCTTAAATTCTTGATCAAATTGGACTTAGACTACAAAGCTATAATTTTGTCTTTGTACATAAAGGAGAGTGATTAATTGCTGTCTATTGAAAGAGTCAGTTACTAGAACAGAAAAGAAACCAGACCCAGTTTGAGATTGCCTTCTTTTCAGGGCGAGAAATGCTCATAGAGTACTTGTCTGATTTAGGCTCTTCAGATGTGGACATAAAAATGATAGCTAATTGTATCTTTAGAATGGGATAAACACTTGGGGCTTTCTCTCAGATTCAGTGGCTAGGTTCAATCTCGATGATGCTTGCCATCTGAAATTGGACTGCCACAATCAGAGTAATTTTCCATTTAGGAACCTCCTGCAGAAGCTGAACTCTGGCAGGCCACTCTAGTACTGTGTGCTTGATAACTTTGTGGCCTTTGTAGCACTTGGGGTGAAGTAGCTAGAGAAAAATCATCCTATATCTTAGCAACTAATTGATTTAGTAGGATTCATGACATTCAACAGACATCCTTATTACTTGCCTTGTCTTGTCCTAAATCCATCTTGGAACACTGTGACATGGAAAAGCAATTTCTTCCTATGGAGATGCTTAAGCAATCTCACAGTGGGCAATAATGTCCAGTATTCAGTCTGTCTGCACAGCATGTTACTTCTTCAGTTTCATGACCTAATTTGAGTGAATGACATGCACTTCTTTATTGGGGGGGTATGGTTGTAGGAATGGTTGAAAAGAGGAAAAAAATTGAGTCCTCAAACATGCTTCATTCTACTGTAAGAGGAATGATGCAAGTACAAATATTCTGATATGCAAACGAGCCTAAGTAAACCATACTGTAAGGTGTGTGACAAGCACGGTGTTATTTAATAAGGGATAGTTGCACCACTTTCTTGAACTGTTTAAGAATCACTGTTAGCAGCAGCTGAGGGACTGCCAGCTTGCAGAGCTAACACACAGAACTGAATGCTGGTTATAAGACAGAATAGAGTACATTTGCTCATTTTCTTGCAGAAGTTCTCCATCAATTTTAAATTCAATTCTCAGTGGCCATTCTCTGATTCAGAACTCAGATTTTGTGCCAAAGCCCATTTTACTTATGGTCCTGTATTTAAATTTGGGGGGAAGGAAAGTGTAAGAACCTGGGAGAAAGCTGCCTATTTACTGAATTAAGTAAGTGGAGAGTAGGTGAGAAAAAGTAAAAGGGATCAGATTTGTTCAGTAGGATAAGAGGGAGTCACCGGGGGATTTGGGAGCCAATACAGACTGCATCTGACATCAGTTAATAGTGAGTCCAAAACTGTGCTGGACACACTGTTGAGCAGTAAGCTTATAGATTGTAGATAGAGGATAGAATCATAATAGGTATAGGAATTATAGAGGAGGCTGGGTCCAATCCTACATCCCCAGGGGAAATGCATTTCTGAGTTGGTTTTTAAAAGTCACATTGTAAGGGATTTTCCACATTAATCTAAAAACACAAATGTGTCTAAACAGCAATCTGTGTAAGAATGTCATTTCTTTTTTATTTTTTTTGTAAGTGTGAAAAAAGTTTATATTTCCAAGACAACTTTTTCTGGAACAAATAAAATATGAGATTCCTATGAGCAAAACTCATTTGGAAACATCATATTTTTTTTGTCCTGTTGACTGTGTTAATTCTTTTTCACTTTTCTTTAGAAAATCAGTAGATTTGTTGTTTCATTTTCTCTGAGGATAAAGCTATAACTTCCAAATGGCCAGGAAAGTCAATGCCTTCCTTATTTCTTACCCAATAGAATTATGTAGCTGAAATTATTATTTTTCTTGGTATTAATACTGAATTATACTACAAATGGTCGAAGATCATATGATGGAGGAGCTGTGTAAATATGAAATCACAGAGTTAAACAATAGTGGCATCCTCAAAGGATATTGGAAATTCACTTATCTTGATTTAAATATACGGGAGAGCATGGGATGTGTTAGCTTTTGAGATGGGGAGGTGGATAAATGTGCAGGCTCATATAAGTGATTGTTTGAAGACTATTCTGGTTTATCCAGCTGGTTCTTTCCTACTGGACTGATTGTAGATTTTAATATACTGCCTTTCTTTCATGTTTCAGCCACCCTTGTGTTGCGGGAATTATTTAAAAAATGAATCCACCTGGCAAACTTTCCTGCCGGGCCACGCTCTTGAGCAGGTATTGACTGGCATCATCACATCCTAGCAGGCTGTTATTATTCTCTCCCAACTATTAAAAACATCTCACCCACAAGCAACTCTTTACACACCCCCACGATCATTCATCTAAATAGTGCCTAAGACCGGGTAAGTAAAGCATGACTCATAAGGCCTTAATATCCAATCAGATTTATATAATAATAAAATCACAATTTACAAGGTGCCAATACAATAATTTCAGAACCAAATAGTAAAGACAATATTCTAACTCAATTAATCTATTTTGTAAAAACCTTTGCTTGGTTGTATAACCTTGTGGGGTCTGGCTCGTCCTTATCGTCTGCCTTCATGATGATGACCTCCCTCCTCCTGCTCCTCTGACCTTTTTCCTCCTCCAACTTTCACTCCAACTCTCTATTCGTGTCCAATCACAGGCCTGTCACTGCCCTAATGTGATTGGACAGAGAAAATGCTTCAGCATCCTTGGATGACTTATATAATTTGGTAGTAGGATGTAAGGCATTGTCTGGTAATGGGTGACATCAGGGAATGACACCTTTCATCTAAGTACACAGAAGCAAGAGACAAAATTAATGTAAAAAATTAATTGTCTCTTGTATTTATGTAAGTGATTTAAAAGAATTTTTAAAAAATCATTTCTTCCATTTTGCAGTTTTTCCTCTTTCCCAATTAGTGTGAAATACTTACAAAGAGAATAGCTACAGACATGTGGAAATATTGTCCTAGAGATCATCCCTGATGTCCCCTTTGGTTCCATGACCTTCTTATAGTTGACAGAATCTGTCCTCTCCACTGATACTGCTCCCCTCTTGGTTCCCTGAAGCATCCTTTGAAGCTGGGACGACACAGGGAATAATGGATCATAGAGCACAATGCAGAGAGGGAGCACCGTAGCTAGCTGTTGACTTCATTCAGCTGTATTTCTATCTTTCACAGCTCTATTTGTGACATGAGTAACTTGAAAGAAGGCTTGAAAACCTTCCCAGTACTTCTCAGATATATTCATTTGGGACTTTTCACTTTTCACAGAACAAAGCTATCCATCTATAGAAAGAGTTGTTGATTTTCTAAAATTCCTTCAGTGATAGAGTTGTTAAATATAACAAACAAAAATTTCTCACGAAGCATACTTGCCTTAAAACACTAAACATTCATATTAAAGTGTTTGGAGAAGGCTCAAACTTCATTGCCTCTTGTAGTTTTCTTTACAATCTTATCTGGGACAGCCTTTGGAGTTTATTACTATCTCCTCTCCCATGTACTCAGATTGGAATTGATGTGATATCACCAAGAAATTATTTTACTATCCAACAAATCAAGCCAGATCACAGGAAAGACTCACAGTCTGTGCTGTTGGTTACAAGGCTTCCAATAGTGAATTGGTTTGGGGATTTTTTTTATTTTATTTTTTTTTTTGTCTCTCATTAAGGATGGTTGTGAGCCACCATGTGGTTACTGGGACTTGAACTCATGACCTCCAGAAGAGCAGTTGGTGCTCCTAACTGCTGAGCCATCTTACCAGCCCTGGGGATATGTTCATAAGTTATATTCTATAGGTGTATTTAGGACTTCCTTTTAAACTCATCCTAAGGCTTTCCTACTATTTCTCTCTCCCTAAATTTTTGCTTCTGTCATCAGGAGGGGGGAGTGTAAGTGTTTCTGTTCAAGTGCAAGGGTATCCTGAGACTTGGAAGCCCAGAAACCATACAGCTCTGGAGTAAAAATGTATCCCAGTGGGAAGGGCATCATGATGCACAGGGATAGGATGGAAACACAACTCTGGGGTGGGAAAGTACCCTGATGAAAGATATCCTGAGATGTGGAGGCTCAGAAACCTTACAACTCTGCGTTAGTATAGTGTCCCAATGGAAAGGCATCCTGAGACGTGGGAGTTCAGGAAACACTGTGGACAGCGCCTGTGACAGCTGCAAGCTGAGGTGATGTCGTGGTACTGCCATTTTGATGGTGGCCACCATTTTTGACAGCTTCTGGGAGGACATCTGCTGGGCCAGACATCAGGGATAGTCACAGGTTTGACAGATCTTGCTCAGCACTGATTAGGGACTACAGGTAGACCAGAAGATCTTTCCTTATTGCCTTTGCAAACCTGTGAACCTGGAAGTCATACTAGCTGGGGTAGAGCAGTGAAGATGGCTGTCCTTCCACAGAAGCCAGGAAGCAGGGGATAAGAGTATAGGTGTTTCTTAGAAAGAAAACTGCCTCTCTGCACTTTCCCTGCTTCAATTTTTAAGAGATAAGGAGGTGGGAGGCTTGGAGGTCAAGAAGCTCTGGAAACAGTTTCTTACTCTACAAAGCTCCCACCTCTCCTCCATTATGTTTCTTGAACCAGGAGGACCAATCCCACTCTGAACTTCACTTATTTCCCTGTCAGTTATTTGTATGATATACTTGTCAGTATTGAGATGAATAGACTCTCAAATCATCCCTGCCCCTCATCCTCATTGGTTTTTCCATATCCTGAAATACTTCACCTCTTCAGGAATTAAGGGACCACCGACACATCCCTGTGTCCTCGGCTCTCCCTATGAAAGTTTTTGTTACTATTTCTGTCTAATCAAAACCTGAACTTCTGCTATTATTACTTTGGCCACACTTCCTTCCAGTATAATGCTTTCTTTTCTTATATACTTAATAGAGAGAGGTCTGGCAGTTTCTTTGGACTTTTACTACTTTTAGATCACTTTTCCTACATTTGTCTTCCTTAAAAGTTGTCAGCTCTACATCTCCTGCTCTCAGGTGGTAATTATCACACACTGAACCTTTTGTTATGAAGACCCTCCCCTGCCACATTCATCCCTTTGGGGAAGTCCCCCCCACCCCACCTCAAGATTTAGTTTCAAGTTTATTCTTTCTACTCTTGTCAGAATCTTAATTATTTTAAAATCCATGTACAGGATTTTTCCCAGTGTTCTACATACTCAATTTCTTGGCCCAGTTTTACCCCAGACAACCTCCTGTGGTCCTGATCTTGATGAATTCTTTACTCAGACACATCCATTAACTCAATTTCAAACATTTCATTAACTGATTACCACCCATCCTTATCTTCCCAGTTTACTCAATTACTTCACGCCCAGTAATCGTCCAATGCCTCCCACGGTCTATTATTTTTTCTTCATTCCTAACCTCCTTTCCTAATCCCCGATCAATTTTGAATTTTGTAGTCAACCATTATACTCATTTCCTTGCAAACACTTTTAACTCCCTTGCTCTCCTTCTTTTTGTTAGGGCTCATTTAGCTAAATCACAATATAATCCTTCTGAACACACATAGAGGAGGCCAATTTAGCTTAAAATGAGATCAGGTCTGTACAGGGCAATGGATGCCTTTAAGTCTAGCACTCAGGAGGCAGAGGCAGAATGATCTCTGAGTGTGAGAGTAGCCTGGTCTATGTAGCAAGTTTCAGGTTAGCTAGGGCCACACAACGAGACTCTGTCTCAAAAACAAACAAACAAACAAACAAACAAACAAACAAACAGTGTCCCCAAACTAATCAACCAAATAATAGCAAAATTGATCATTAATATCATGGCAAGTTTTATCCTTCATCCTACCAATGTATTTAACGTCCTATCTAAACACACACACACACACACACACACACACACACACACACTCACACACTCACACACACACACACTCACACTCACACTCACACACTCACACACACACACACACACACACTCACACACACTCACACTCACACACTCACACACAGTTTCCTCTAGGATCTGCAAGTTCTTTTTACAGTTACTTCCATCTGACAATGCCTCCTTGTATTTCACTGATAAGATAAATTCCGTTAGAAGAAAACGCCCACTCTCATTATCTGCTTGTAACCTACCCTACATGTCCTACCATCCCTGCAAGTTGTCTTTGATGAAGACAACATTCCAGATATAATTTGATGCCATCATGCCTTTCCTACTCAAAGACAACACTTTAGTGATACTGTCATTTCATTTCCCCCTCCTTCCTTCCTTCCTTCCTTCCTTTCTTTCCTTTCTTTTTCTTTTCTTTCTTTCTCTCTCTTTTTTTTTTTTTGCTTAAGCATCTTCCCCTCTCTTTTGAAATACTCTAATAAGCTCACAATATGCTATCACTTCCCCAGTATTTATAAGCATCCTTCTTTAATTGGAAACAAATATTCTTGGTGTTGTACAAAGAAATACAGGAACAAAACAAGAGTAACTCACCAAGGTAATCATTTGAACAAAGCATATACAATAGCCCAGACTAGTTAGGAAGTATACTAATACAGGCTGTTCACTTTCTTTGTAACCTAATACAGGTTGTGTCTTTTTCCCATTGTCTGGGGGTACAACCCCATAGTTTTTCAGAATTAAGTAGTTTGAGAAAATCAGCATAAAGGAAATGAAGTTGTGGATGTGGATGGGGTGGTAGTATTGGGTTGGGGATTAGGAATGGAGTCTGTCTCTTCAGTTTATCAATCTCTGGGAAAACAGTTACCTTTGTACGAACATAAATTTATTGAATTTAAGTGAGATCAAAGGATTGATATAAAAATTTTATGAGATGGGAGAGATTTATAAAATATTGGCCTGTAGTGGGCTAACTACTTTTGATAGAAACAATTATCATATTGTGACTCACACTTCCTGCTCTAGATGTTGAGCATTCTCTTTGAGAGTGCCTGAATTTGCTGACTCACATTTTTAAGTTACTTCCTTACCTTTTGTATGGAACTTATTCACATCATCACTTGGCCTTAATTCATTACTGAAATTAGTTCAGGTTAAGTCCTTTATATTCTCATCACTAAACCAAACCATTATTGCTCAGATGTCATCATCTCACTTGAGTTTTTACAAGTGGTTGCCATAACTCATCCTTGAGACGAGCTGATGTCTGAGGCATCCATTGGCTTAGATTTCCTATCGCCTTTCTAGACATATCTCCACTGAATCCCTTTGTTTTCTTAAGTCTTTAAATGTGGGAAAGTGGACTAGTTCATTTTTTAAGCATCTACTCTTTTACTCTTCTCAGAAAAGTCTGCCATGACTTTCCAAACATGTATATACATTTCAGAGTTCATATTTCTTTCTCCTCCTCCTTCTCCTCTTCCCTGAATCACTCCTCTAAATTTCAATATCGAAATACACCTAAACTATCTAGGTACACCAAGGACCATGAGGCATTCGATTGAGATGGCTTTTAAACATCACACACTGATTATTCCCAAACAGATTTGCTTTTACTCTGTCACCTCTAATTGTCCCTTCATAGATACTGTCCACTTCATAAATACTACAAAATATATCATCTATTTGTTTCAAATGGAAGTCTGTGCTTTGTCTTTGATTTTCATGTTCTATCATTCTACATTGATTAGACCTTCAACATTTAGTCTAAGTACATTACATTCTTACCAACTGGCTGTAGCTCCTGAGGAACTTGCTCCAGAGAGTGCAATAGATCTTAACAGATCTTCCTCTCTCTTTTTTTGGGTCACCTGCCCCATTGGCTTCTTTTCTACCAAGGAGATAAAGATCTTGCAATGTCTAACTTAGTCCATATTATTCATACCCATGTGGCTCTCCATATCCAGTCAGACCCTAGATTATAGTGCCCAAGGCCTTTCTAACTTCATTTCTTACTGCTATCATTTATATGAATCACAACAGCTTTGTTACTTGTTACCAGAAACATAGTAGCCTGGTTCTGTCTCAAGACCTTTGGACCCACTGTTGACTTATGAAATTGTCTTCCATCAAATGTCTGCATGAGTATTTCCTATATATCATTCAGAAATGTTAATAAATGACCATCTTCTTCAGAATGGGTTGCCTAAACACTTTATTCAAATTCAGATCTTTACATGAATATGAGTATTTCTTTCTCATTTAATAATTAACACATGGCAGGGTATTTAACATTCCATAAAGTCTTTTAATAACTTAATTTACTATATTCACTATTATAATCAAAACAGTGAAGGCATAGTGTTTTCTTCTCTGTTGTGTATCTTCAGTGTTTTCACATATACAAGGTGCTTATATAGTTTTGAAAAAGAGGGATGAAATTCTGAACACTGGTATAACAATGTGGATTGGGAGTAGTAAATAAGTAATACTGGATTTTGCTTATTTTCTTTTTTAGTATACCATGGATGCAAACATGGTTTCTAGAAGCTCATGGAAAGAGAATGTTAAAATGTAGATTTAGGATGCAGAATTGTTTTAAAGTGAACACATGATACTTTTATGAACTTCTAACATTCTAAGAGATTAGGTAATTATGAAGAAAAGGATGACAACTTTACATATGGCAGAATATTTAAGCCAATTGACAGAACGAGAAGGAGGATTAATAACTAGAATTACAAGGCTATCCTAGCAAATGAACATCATTTGTGTCCTGAAAAGGTCCAGGAATGAGTATATACAAGCCTGTAAGAGGAAATAAAGTAGCATGTTTCATTTTTTTTCAAGAACAGATATTAATATCTGACAACTTTTCTTGTGCCTTGACTTCCTCCACTGTCTGTGATTTTTCATATGATATGGATATGCAGAGGCATTGTATCTTTTATAATTCTTACAGATGCAGGGGCTATTTTAAAGCACAAGCACTCACCAATCATGCAGTAGAGAATGTGAGGCAATTAACAGTTACCACTTACCAGGGAGAAAATCATGCTTCATTATTGGCTACTAGAGAGAGGTGAACTATGGATTAAGTAACATGTTCTGATGGGTTATTATGGTCTGCAATGTGTAAGAGGTTGAGACAACTGGCTTAACATTTTGATTGACAAAGCTTGATAAATCTGAGAACACTATGGCAAATTGAAACACTTGCATTGTGCATACGATGGGGTTTTACCCGCCTCTGTCGTTATGAAGTTTTTCATTATTTCTAAACTTTTAAAGCAGTTTAATCCTGTCCCCTCTTTTATGGTGGTCATAAAATTATTCAGCCTTCTTTTAATATACAGCTGCTGCGTTTGACTTTCTGATCTCCCAGAGCCCTGAATTCCACTGTGTGCAGAGTATTTCATTTTATTGGTTTTTAAATTTTCTTGCTGCACTCTTCGTATGAGTAGTTATTCTCATATTGGTGTGATGGCATTTTAAGCTTGGAATTGAGAACTTTGTTCTCCCTTTTCCTAATCTGAAATAGTGCAATTAAGTTCCTTTCTAACTATGCTGATTGTCAGGCCAAAGAAACCAAGGTTTTTAAAAAACAACCTTTCACTGCATGTCAGTGCTGTCAGACGCTCAACCTCTCTTATGCACCTAATCTGTGTTTTCCACTAAGAATGCGTACCCTACCCTATAATCACCAATGGCAGCAATTGTGACCTGCTTTGAAAATCAGGAGGCCATTACCTGACAAAAATCTTACATTTAAGTAATGTTTTTTTTGTCCCCAAAGATACTTGCTGTTCTGTGGCAACAATCTCTGTTCTTCAGACAGCATCCATTTAATGGAAAAGCATGTGCATGCTATCTCATGTCTGTATGCGCATCCTTGCCAGGGTTCATCCTGGCTTAGCGTCCTCCCTAGGGAAGAACTTTTCAGGGTTGATAGAATGGTCCTACAGGTCTCATGCAAGAAACAATGTTTACTGTTGCTGCAGGCTAGTCTTTTAAGGTGGTCAGCCAAAAGCCAAATAATAAGTCCAAATAAAATCCAAGAGGACGTTGAGCACTTGCTAGAGGCAAAGAAAAGTGTCAGTCTAGACTTTTGGTATAGCTCTGAGTTAAGCAGAAATGTGTGTTTGAGTTCTGGCCTAGCGTGGATGCTGCTCTGTAATTCGAAGCCAGCAGAGCACAAACTGGCTCCTATTAGTGTCTGTCGATTTTAGTAGTTCTGCTAATTTTCCTTTTATAAAAATGAACCCTTCCAACTGGGTTCACCATTTTTTTCAGTTTGCTTGATTTGCAGCATCCATATGGCTCTTACCTCAGGGATGGTTTATTATGAACCTGCTTCACGAATGGAGAAATCGTGTTTATCTCTTCAGGAATTGTACATGGCACAGGCCTGTCCTTTTATGAAATAATAATGGGAAGCAAGAAAGAATCAACTGGTATTGTATTTCAGATGTGATAAGAACTAGAAATTCACATGAACATGACAGAGTCATACAAACTGTGGGCTTGATTTTGAAATGCAGATTAAGACCAGGTCAGGCCCAGTGAGACCATGTTATTGATCTTCACACACTTTTACTCTGACTTCTAGGTTTAAGGGTGAGTATATAAACTCAGCAATCAAAAGTCAGCAGTCCCGATGTCATCTAAACAAGATAAGTGCTTCAATAATGAGGAAAATATCAAAACTTTAAAGCAGCAATACTGTATTTTTATCCTTTTGCTTCAGACTCCACTATAGGTTACACGATCCTCCACTCTAGCACTAACCTCAGAATCTTCGCTTGTGCTGTGGGAAGACGGCATCTTACTAGTGTCTCCCATGCAAGGTTTACTCTCTAGTACACTTCTTAGAAATATCTAAGGTTTGAAATGTGCCAGCAAACAAGATCACCCAAATACTCTAGTTTGAATCTTGAGTTCTGTGGACATCACAGAATACATCGATCAGTGGATTGATAATGACAGTATTTTGTGGTGCTATTCTTAAGTTCAATACCTCATAGAAAGAGGTGGTAGCTTCTGTGTTGTTATATTTAAGATATTTTAAAATCACAGTTTTCCTATAAGGAAAACTATGTAAGGAAATTGGAATATCACTATCAGGGTAGGATCATTTAATAACTTTAAAGAAGTCTCATTATAGTGTATTTTAATGTATTTCATATAACTTACTGTCCCATAGAATTTTGTAGTTTTATAATAACTTTATATGGGTTGTTGCATAGAACTCAAGAAATAAGGGACATTCCCGTGGTTGATATGATCTGGCAAGGCTTTATTGTGGAGCATCTCAGACAATCTCATCAGTCTTTCACCCTTCTACTTCGGACTTTTATCCAAATTGAGGACTGCCATACAGGAAAAGATGAGTTTAAGGAAATGCCCCTTTCATAGTTTATCTCAATTGTAGATTTGAGCATTGCTCTAAGATCAAAATAAACTTTCTTTATTTCTGCTGTGTCAAATTAACTTACCCATTGCAAGATCAGACTGGAAGGCCTGGTTCATATTATTTTTACTTGGTAATCCAAAGGTTGAGGGTTTAAGCATTCATTATTTTTCCAGGAGTATATCCTTTTTCAAAGTTCCTGCTACTCCCCAAATAATGTTAATTCCATACACTTGTCAAAGAGTTGATCTAATGTTCTAGTAGCTCAGAGAACATCAAAACAGACAAATAGAAGCATTGCAGAAAAGAGATGCTGATGAAAAGACAATTTTGTAGGTTGGGCTTCTTTTTCTAAATAATAGCCACATTTTTACTTGAGATTGCAATCTGAGTAAATAATTAGAGACTATGTCAAATGGCATGATTATGGATATATTTCAGAAAAGATTACATTCTATTCTTGTTTATAGTTAAGCAAATAGGACATAATGCAAAATAGCAATGGCCTGGGCAAGATGGAATTGTGTTTATAGTTTTTCAAACATCTAAGAAATATTCAAGGCCAGTATGGTATCAAAATTCAGATTTCTTCTGTCCCAATGCTACATTATTTGCTTTAATCTTTTATTCTTAAGGTAACCTGATGGCTCAAAATGGATAGTCTAGCTTCTATGACTATGCTGACATTCAGAATACAAGAATGTATAGCAAATACAAAAGAGAGCAAAGGACAGCATCAGTTACCCCTCAAACAAAGCATTTAATATGTATATGTGTGTGTGTGTGTGTGTGTGTGTGTGTGTGTGTGTGTGTATGTATCACATATACATATATGATCTTACATGGCTGATCCTATATGATATACATGTATGATCATTATGACATACATGTATACATCATGATAGCATGATATACAAGGCTATATTGTGGGCCATCTCATCCCCTCCTCTATATAAGCCCTTTACTTACATCGCATTGGACAAATGGGGGAACACAGACATATCTAACAGTAAGGGAAGTTGGTGAACTTGGACTTAAATATTCTGAACAACTGGATATCAAGCAAAAAAAAAATTGAAAAAGAAGAGAGCACTTGTTAGTACAAAACTAACACTCTCACATAAACAATTGTCAGAACACTGAAAATTCCTCATTTCCTAATAGCTGAATAGCTCCCTTCTCACAGGTAACCACCCCCGAGGCACTCTAACTCTTCACCATCAAGCATTTGAAATTTTAGGTGCCCTGATTTTCACTCCTGTCTTTCAGTTTTTATCTTTGGTTAAGTTTTTGTTTTTCTTATTCAATTACTTTACTAGCACATCATTAGGTTAAAGATTCTTCTTACTTTCTATCTATTAGTTAGAACCTACTTTATTATCTTTGTTCTTTTATCTCTCAAGGTAAAAATTACATAAAATTTGATTAT
Source organism: Montemys delectorum (assembly GCA_019843815.1). Classification (NCBI taxonomy): domain Eukaryota; kingdom Metazoa; phylum Chordata; class Mammalia; order Rodentia; family Muridae; genus Montemys; species Montemys delectorum. The sequence goes on along the minus strand of JADRCD010222249.1, from coordinate 8,649 downwards.
ATAATACGTTATGGTTTACTACTTCCATAATTCTTTTCTCATTTTAGCTTCACAATATCTAAACATTACCAAGTTCTTCACAGATTATTTTTTACAAATTTCAAAAAGGGTATCAAAATAATGGAATTTCTAATTTTGATATTGTAGCATTTTTTTTTTTTTAGGATGATGGAGGTATACATTTCATCAACTCCGTGGAGATCAAATGTCTAGAAGAGATGAGCTCCTTGTAACTTAAGTGTCAATTGTGTTGAAAGCTGCACAATGGTATGATTATTTGCTCTCCCCTTTTCTCTAGGAGGAATTCTTAAACAGCAAGATGCCTAAACTGGAAATTTGTCCATTTAGGTAAATAAATTCTATAGTCTTGGGACATAACAACACGACGACATTCAATAACTACAACACATGAATTAAATTCTAATGGCCAAATAGTTAAGAACTTTAGTGATGCTCATTATTAGTGCTATGGCAACAAATCCTTCTTTGACCTTTAGATTAATAAACTATCTTGTTTACAACTTAGCTACAGAGTAGAGCCCATTTGGTACCATTCTGTTCAATTTATTCTTTTACAATTAATTGCAAGTATAAGATAGTGCTATATATAGTATTGCAAACTGTCAGGAGGTGGTAAAATAGAATCAGTTACAGTTGGGTCAACTTACCCCTGTCACAAAATATTCTGCTTCTTTGTAGTGGATGCCCACTTTCAAAAGTTCTAGCATGTCTCCCTCTGTTATTTGACTTTACCTGGATGAAAACTGTAAGTCTGTCAAGCCCTTGATCTCCAACACAAACATCTATTTTTAAATCATTCAGATAAAGGATGAATCTGTGCTTATAGAAGCTATACTTGTAGCAGTAAATTGTAACAATGCAGCCAAGATTAACGAGGTGGGGCCACAGAGATTTCGATCTTGCATAAATAAAAAAATAGAATCAAAATCTGTTTTAAGGTTAGTCCAGGGGGGCTAAGCAAGATCCTTATATCTTCTGGATCTTATTAATGTTCCCTCTGGATAATTGCTGCTACATAAGCTGAATTTATCTGCCAACTAGAAAGAACTAAATCAATAGAATTGGCCAAAAGAAAGAAAGCATATGATGCTCTTGACTGTACAATTCACTGCCTAAACTGATAAGTAAATAACATTGACATACAGCCATCCTTGCCATACAAGAGAAACTGAGATAGCTAAACGTTGCAGTGATTTTGGGAGCTATATTACTTGTTGTTCTGATTAAAGTGGAGATTTTATCATTACTGAAATCCCTACTTATAATATGCACATTTTCCTAAAACCATTAGAAATAGTTCCAATTTTAGACTTTCAGATATAATTCCCTTTATTTAAAAATTGAGGTTAATATTTGCAATATTTCCAATTGCCATACAATCAAACAGGTTTTAAATGCTATTATACAATTATATAATGTTAGTGGTACTTAGTGTTTGTTAATTTTGTTTGTGGCTGAGTTTTACAGTTTGGATCTCTTCATATTTTGTTGTTACAAAATAAATAAAGATTTATATAAAAACATCAATAGTGTGAGCATGATATTTTTCTTCTGGAATTAGAAAAGTTTTGTAGTCTACAATTACATCAAGGATTGTTTATAATACGTCTTAGATATTCGGTTATAATAGCAACTCCTAAGGCCTCTGTGAAAGACTTTCTAAAGGCACCATGAATATGCATGGTCAGAAATTTTCTCTTCTTTCTTGGAAATGTCAAGTAGATGCATTTCTCCAAAAGCCTTTTTGTCGCTTGAGGAAATGTAAAGGGGCAATCCACAGTTCCTTTCTTAAAAAGGCATCTTGTCCTAAAGAGAGGTTTGGAGATCCATAACTGTGGTGCAAAAAGAGAGCTACACAGTAAAGGCATAGTTTATAATAGTTCATCAGCTGGTGACACTAGGAAAGCGAATCTAAAAAGAAACATGAAGGCTTGGAGAAGTGGTTTGCTACCATGCCTGATGACTTTGGTTCAATCCCTGGGACTCATATGGTGGATGGAGAGAATCAACTCCTCCAAGTTGTTCTCTGACCTCACACGCACATGCACACACAGAAAAAAAAACATTAAAATTGACGAATATCTTAACTTATTATTTAAAATAGGGGCTAGGGACCAGGAACACAGTTTCAAGCTGCATCATGAAGACTCTCATATAGACCTGGACACAATATGGCTCGCCTACTCACGCAAAGCTAATTGAAGGTAAAACCAAGGTATTAAGTGTAATTTGTTATACCCTTGCTACTGACCACTTTGCTACAGGGTATCATTTTTACTACTGGTGGGAGTCAGTGATAGGTTCAGAATTATTGCTTGATAATGACACCATTACTGTGTGTCACTACTGTATTTGGTCTTGGGGCTATTTGTAACTTGTTTGATTCCCAGCACAGAGCGGTGACTGAACAGGCTGTTCTAAATGTGCACATTTGTTATCCAGACACTATAGATCAGGGTCAGCTGGGAAGCAACAGACAGTACATTCAGGGCTGTTGTACTCATGTTGAGTTATGTCTGCTCACCCAACCCAACACCATTCACTCTTGGCAATTTCAGATGGCACTGGCCTGTATGCCAGTAATTTGTGCATATTTGTGATTGAATGTAGGTCTGGTAAGGGAAGCCATATGGTTTGCCGTTCATGTCTGATGCATTTGCGAAGTAACAGATGCAAAATTGAGCACACCTGGAATTCAGAGGCAGAAGCCCTGACAGAGCAATCTGTTATGTAACACTATATATGCTGGAAGATTTGTGGGGACAAATTCCCTACAGAAACAACCTGCCTGCATATAACCCGTGTCTTAATACATAACCTACACTGGGCTGTTGGGCATTTATTTTTCATAGCTGGCTACATTTATACTCTCATTAGTTTTCTATGACAAATGAATAAATATGGCAGCCCATAGTTTATTTGAGGGAGTAAAAAGAATGGGAGGTATAATTTGCAAATGCAGGCATTGCCTTCAGTATATTATTTTGCAATAATGTGGTAATGTTTCTATGGAAATAGAGCACACTTGCATGTGGATGGTAGTATGTCTGAGTATTGCTGAATTTTATGTAAATAAATGTGATAGCTTCCTCTGCATTATGCTTTTGCTTTATTGATAGTAAGAATCCCTCTGTGGCAGAGGTAGGAAGTACTGCTGAATGTCATGTGGACTGTATACTTGCGTTACATAAGTCAAATATGATTGTATAAAGCTGGAATCTAGGCACAGTTGGGCTTAGGCACAATATAACTTTAGTATATTTGACAGTTCACAGTCTTCTTACATCTTTATCATGTGATAACACAGTCACTCTGACTTGACAGAGAGAGAGAGAGGTTGTTTAGCCTGATAGGAAAATAGACATTTTATGATCTAAGGACCTTTGATTTAAGCAGTAGGTTGAGCATTTCAGCGGCCACCTGAGAATTTACCAGCCCATTCTGGAAGAAACTGGAATTTAATTTTTTTTTTTTGTATGTGAGAAACAGTAGAACAAAGGAAAAACAAAGATAATTACCATGGCCAATGGATTTTCTCCAGTAGCCAGCAATTGTGTTAGGTTAAGGGAAGGCTTCCACAGACAAAGAAGAGATTACTAGTGTTGGTACGTTGTGCAGTTTAACATAAGAATTATAATAAAAGAAGTATCGTTATTCATCTAATATTATGCTTTAATAACGGTTATAAAACTCAACAATGGGCCCTCTTATTAATGTAGAGATAAAATTTTAGAAACTTTTCCAAAGTGGAGAGACACCAAGGAGGAAATGAGTCTCAGGAAGATAAGAATACAGATGAGAATATACATACTTTGGGGAGTGAGAGCAAGACGAGCCCATGGGAAGAACTATGTCACATTAACCCAAGTGTAAAAATAATGTAAGAAAAAAAATGTTCTCCCTCCTCCCTATATACAGTTCTAGCTCTTGCTTCATCTTCCACTCAATTCTGCCTTGGTAACAGGAGTATACTTCATAACATTAGCATTGAATTAGGAACGAAATGATTGTGTTTTTAGGGGATAGTAGCCATGTAATGACCTTCATTTGAGTAAAAGCTGAAGGGAATGCAAGAGACTTTTCCCCTATAAATAATGTGACTGAAGGAAAGGCTGGTGCTTTTACATGGCTACATGTAAAATGAGACTGTATGCAGCAGTGGTTATGAGGTGCTGCTGAATCATGGCGCCTTGTTCTCACGCTGATTATGGCAACATGCTCTATGTTTTCTTCCTTCAAATCTTCATTACCATTACTGCTTCAAGGAGAAGCCAAGAAGCCTTTACCTGGACTTTTGCTGTTACTGTTGGAGAACCCTGGAATGTACAGAGAAACGTTGTTATTTCCTATTTGGGTTTTCCTCTTGTGTAATTGCTGTCTCAGCTACGCAATCCTCACAGCTCTGTATGAATTTAAACCATATCCTTCCATCTCATAGTATTAGGCATTTGTGGGATAGTTACTGAAGCATGTATTTTGTACTTTTCATAATTAAACCATCAACATTACTGTGTCTTGAGTAGTTAAAAAGATATGGATTTTTTAAAAAAGACATTTATTTATTTAATATATTTGTCAAACATTCATATAGCACCATCTCTGTGCTTAACACCATTCTTTACACTTAACCAACCTTAAATCTCAAAGATATAATAAGATATTTTATGGCGGGCTGAGATTAGTTTCAATTATCCAGATTACTGAAGAATTTGTAGTTTATATTAGGAATGGAGTAGAGTTTCAACTGAGTAGAGGAATCATACCTGAAACCCACATTATTCAGCATCCCTTACAAGTGACCGTTGCTATGGTTCTCAAAGTCCATAGATGAGTTTTCAGAAATCCATTCATCATATCACCTATTTAATAATAGTGATGCAATATAAATATGTATAATATTTATATAGTTAGCATATACAATTGTATTTATACATATTTAATATATTATAATTATATATGTAATGAAAATAGAATTACTTCACTTCCTTTTCTCCCACTAAACCCTTTCACATAGTTCCCGCCCCCAGTCTCAAATTGATAGCTCTTGTTCTTTTGTTCTTTGATTATTATTCTTAGGTGTGTGTGTGTGTGTGTGTGTGTGTGTGTGTGTGTGTGTCAATGTATAAATATAACCTTGTGGGTTTTTCTTATTGTTGTGTTTATGTGATTTTAGGTTTGACCACTTTGCATAAGATAACTAATGAGAGGGCTCATCCTGAGGAGAATCCCCCACAGTCAATAATTGCCTATCATTCTTTGTCTAGGAGTCGGAGCTAACTCTTTTCATGTTAATACATCTTTATGCATCCATTTCTATAAGAGAGTGTTTCGCAATATTCTTCCTTGTATTCCAACTCCCACAGTCTTTCACCTCTGTTCTCCCTGATGTTCATGAGTCATAGAAGAAATAACTGTTGATATGGAGGCATCCTTTAGGGCTGGGCTTCCCATGACCCATGGATCTCTGCCTTGTAGTTTTCTGCGATGGCTTCCATTTGCTGTTAGGAGGGGCTTCTTATCTGTGGGTAAAAGGAAAAGATAGAAAATGAAGAAAAGAATTATGCTGGTCTAGCAAAGTATTGGTAATAGATTCTTTTCTAATGTCAATGACTACATTAGCCCCAGAAGCTGTATCTGTTTTCAGTAGGTTTTTAGTACAAGGTATGATTTTCCTACTTTTCAGTAAGCCTTCCATTCAAATAGATAGCTGTTGGTTATGACTATCATTTAATGGACAAATTTGTTTTAATAAAGGAAAGACCCCTCAACAGCATCCATAATGACAATGGTAGGGGTGGTGTCACGTATTGGCTAGTGTTTATCATTATTTCTTCATTTTAGGTTTGGGTTTTATGAACAAACTTGTGAGAAACTAAAATATCTACTGTGCAAAGTGGGTGCAGAGTAGAAATAATCAATGTTTGTATACAAGAATTAGAATTAAATTTTGTCTAAAAATGTACGTAAAGAGCAATAATAAAAAGCAGAGTAGTCATGGTGCATCCCACCTTCAATCCCAGTACTTGGAATGTAGAGGCAGCTAGTCTCTGAGTTACAGTATACCAGGGATACCTACTGAGACCCTATCTCAAAACCAATCAAAAATCCATAAAAATAGTGAAAAAAATCATAAAAAATGATTCAGAGTACAATGAGAATAGACAGAAATTATGAGCTGCTAACCATGCCTCTCTTGATGTCAGTTATCTAGACAAGGGTTAAGCTTGGGACTTTTTCTAATCTACAGCTAAGTTCAGATCTCTAAAATGTCACAGATCTAAATAGGCATGGTTAATAAAACATTCTATTGTGAGATTCACATGCCAGTATAGAAGGGCAGAAGAAAATGACCTCTCTTGGTCATTTACCAGATCACCTATTTAATGATAGTAATGATATATAATATTTATATGTATATTTAACATATAATTATACTTATATATTTAATTTATTAGAGTTGTATATATAAAATTAAAATAGAATTACTTCATTTCCCCCTTTTCCTCTCTACAACCCCACCATAGCCCTCAGTCTCACATGATTAACTTTTTCCTTTATCTATTTGATTACTATTCTTAGAGGTGTGTATGTGTGTGCATGCACGTGTATATGTATGTGTGTGTATACCAATGTATAAATATAACCTGTTGAGTTTGTTTTTGCTGTTATGTTTATGTGGCTTTAGGTCTCTTCACTTTGTATTGGACAACCAATGAAGGGTTTCATCCACATGAGAGGCAATCTTCATGGTCACTTTCTTCTGTCCTTCTATACTGTCATCTGAATTATGATAGAAATTCTTGATAGTGAAAACTTCTATGAAGAAATTAAAATATGACCACTTAAGGGTTTCTTTAAAAGGTGACATTGAAGAATTGCTAGACAACAAAAAAATAAAATCCTGACTTGTTAAGTATTTGAGAAGAGAGCATGCCTGGAGAGAAAGCAATAGGTAAAGGAAATCTAAGACAAGAATGACTTTCAGAGACTCAGACAATAAAGGCTGATTTTGTCTAGTCTGAGATAGTACAGAATTTAGATTTTGTTTTATTTTTAATTTTGAGTAGTATATTCTCTGTCATTTGCTAGTTATAATATTTTGTTTGTTTTTCTGATGTAATTTTTACTTCTTGTAAAATCTTATAAAATTCTCTTCTTGTCATTGTAATTGCTTTTTTTTATGTCTCTTTTTTTTTCATTTTGTTTTCAGTATTAGGAATTATGGAAGATATCAAGTTGTAGATCTTGAATTTTTCCAAAGACATTGTAACATAGACTACTTTCAATATATTTCCTAGTACTTTGTACAGTCAAGAATTTTAAAACTTTCTTCTAGCCTATCATAAGAACAAATCTCAGTTGTTTTCCTTTTACATTTAAAAAATTGTGAGACCTATAAATTAATATCATATAATAAATTGTAGTAGTTAATGACTATTGACATTGACTAGATTAAAAACTTTTCTTGTCATTAATCAGTATTTATTTGAATACTTGTTATATTTACTTGAATATTTATTTATTTGGCTGTTCTCATTTCTATCTATCTATCTATCTATCTATCTTTCTTTCTTTCTTTCTTTCTTCCTTCCTTCCTTCCTTCCTTCCTCCCTCCCTCCCTCTCTCTCTCTCTCTCTCTCTCTCTCTCTCTCTCTTTCTTTCTTTCTTTCTTTCTTTCTTTTTTTTATTTTGGCTTTTGAGACAAGGTTTCTTGGTATAGCCCTGGCTGTTCTGGAACTTATTCTGTAGACCAGGCTGGCCTCGAACTCAGAAATCCACCTGCCTCTGCCTCCCAAGTGCTGGGATTAAAGGTGTGTGCCACCACTGCCTGACATCTTTCTTTCTTTTTTGATTAATTCTTTTAAAAATATTCTCAAATAGATATATGCTTATTTTTCATTTTCTTAAAAGCACACATATAAGAAGATGTACTTTAGCAACAAATTAATTTTTAAATAAGATTGATGTAGCCTCACAGTGTTTAAAGAATCACACCAAATGTTATTTATTTATTTATTTATTTATTTTTAATTAGGTATTTTCCTTATTTACATGTAAATTTCTCCTTTCCCAGATTCCCCTCCAAAAACCAAACAAACAAACAATCAAAAACAACAAGAACAAACCTCTGTTGCCTCCCCTTCCCCATGCCTGCCACACCACCCTCTCCCACTTATTGGTCCTGGCGTTCCCCTACACTGGGGCACAGAACCTTCACTGGGCCGAGGTCCTCTCCTCGTATTGATGATCGAATTTGCAATCCTCTACTATACACATGCTGCCAGAACAATCAGTCCCACCATGTATAGTCCTTGGTTGGTGATTGAGTCCCTGAGAGCTCTGAGGGTACTAGTTAGTTCATATTGTTGTTCGTCCTAAGGGGCTGCAAACCCTTCAGCTCCATAGGTCCTTTCTCTAACTCCTTCATTGGCGACCGTGTTTTCAGTTCAATGGATGGCTGTGAGCCTCTACATCTGTATTAGTCAGGTATTGTCAGAGCCTCTCAGGAGATAGCTGTATTTAGGCTGGCTTGTCCTTCCTTCAGTCTTTGCTCCATAGTTAATCTCTGCAACTCCTTCTGTGGGTATTTGGTTCCCCCTTTTAAGAAGGAATGAAATGTCCACCTTT
>JADRCD010222248.1:3613-15201 GCA_019843815.1 Montemys delectorum | reverse complement strand
AAATTCTTTCTTTGTTCAGTGCATTTGATGTTTTTATTATTATGTGATGGGAGAAATTTCTTCTCTGGTCCAGTCTAATTGGAGTTCTGTAGGCTTCTTGTATGTTCATGGGCATCTTTCTTTAGGTTAGGGAAGTTTTCTTCTATAATTTTGTTGAAGATATTTGCTGGCCCATTACATTGGGAATCTTCACTCTCTTCTATACCTATTATCCTTAGGTTTGGTCTTCTCATTAAGTCCTGTATTTCCTGGATGTTTTGGGTTAGGAGCTTTTTGCTTTTTGCACTTTCTTTGACTGTTGTGTCAATGTTTTCTATGGTGTCATCTGCCCCTGAGATTCTCTCTTCTATCTCTTGTATTCTGTTGGTGATGTTTGCATCTATAATTCCTGATTTCTTTCCTAGGTTTTGTATGGCCAGGGTTGTCTCTCTTTCTGTTTTCTCTATCGTTTCTATTTCCATTTTTAGATTCTGGATGATTTTGCTCATTTCCTTCACCTGTTTGATTGTGTTTTCCTGAAGATCTTTAAGGGACATTTGTGTTTCCTCTTGAAGGGCTTCTAGCTGTTTACTTGTGTTCTCTTGTATTTCTTTGAGGATACTATTTATGTCTTTCTTAAAGTCCTGTATCATCACCATGAGAAGTGATTTTATATCTGAATCTTGCTTTTCTGGTGTAATGGTGTGTCCAGGACTTGCTATGGTGGGAGAATTAGGTTCTGATGATGTCAAGTGACCTTGGTTTGTGTTGTTTATTTTCTTATGCTTGCCCCCTGCCATCTGGATATCTCTAGAGTTATCTGCCTTTGCTAAATTTGACTGGCGCCTGTCCTTCCTGTGATCCCAGTTGTGTCAGAACTCCTCAGAGTCAAGCTGTGTCTGTGATCCTGTGATTCTGGGATCCTGTGATCCTGAGCTTGTTAGGTCACCTGGGAGTGGAGCTTCCTCTGGGTGTTGTGGGACTGGCTGCTGAGCTTTCGCCCAAGGTCTACTCTGGACACCAGTCCAGACAGACCGGAAGTAACCCGAGACACTGGGCTTGTGGCATTCCTGTGTGCCTGGTCCTGCTGGTCCCAGTTACTCCCAGTGTTGTGACCGATCTTAGGTCCTCCTCACCTCTGATCCTGGGTGTGTCAGAGCACCTGGGAGTGGAGCTTCCTCTGGGTGTTGTGGGACTGGCTGTGGAGCTTGCGCCCAAGGTCTGCTCTGGACAGCAGTCCAGACAGACTGGAAGGAACCTCAAGTCGCTGGATTTTGTTTGTTTGTTTGTTTGAAGCACAATTGATCAGATAACGTAACTTCTTGCCTCTTCTGCGGTGTAGTTTTGCTCCTTATGTTGATGCTTTCCATCTATTATCCTTTGTAGGGAGTCTGTAGTCCAATTCCCAACAATGGTCAGCAGCAGCTGTGAAGGAAGTCCAAGGATCTAGCAATTGCTCAGTCCCACAAGGCAAGCAGGTGAAGAAGAACGAGCATCTCTTTCCTTAGGTTAGGGAAGTTTTCTTCTATAATTTTGTTGAAGATATTTACTGGCCCTTTAAGTTGGAGGTCTACACTCTCGTCTATACCTATTATCCTTAGGTTTGGTCTTCTCATTGTGTCCTGGATTTCCTGGATGTTTTGGTTTAGGAACTTTTTGCATTTTGCATTTTCTTTGACTGTTGTGTTGATGTTTTCTATGGTATCTTCTGCGTCTAAGATTCTCTCTTCTATCTCTTGTATTCTGTTGGTGATGCTTGCATCTATGATTCCTGACTTCTTTCCTAAGATTTCTAACTCCAGAGTTGTCTCTTTTGTGATTTCTTAATTGTTTCTACTTCCGTTTTTAGGTCCTGGATGGTTTTACTCAATTCCTTCACCTGTTTGTGTTTTCCAGCAATTCCTTAAGGGATTTTTTGTTTGTTTGTTTGTTTCCTCTTTAAGTGCTTCTACTTGTTTACTTGTGATCTCCTGTAATTCTTTATGAGATTTTTTTTGTTTGTTCTTTAAAGGCTTGTACCTCTTTACCTGTGTTCTCCTGTATTTCTTTAAGGGAGTTATTCATGTCCTTCTTAAATTCCTCTAGCACCATCGTGAGATATGTTTTTAGATCCAAATCTTGCTTTTCTGGTGTTTTGGGATATCCAGGACTTGCTGTGGTGGGAGTACTAGGTCCTAATGAAGGCAAGTAGTCTTGGTTTCTGTTGGTAGGATTCTTGTGTTTGCCTTTTGCCATCTGTTTATCTCTGATGTTAGATGTTTTTGCTATCTCTGACTAGAGCTATGCTCGTGGGAAAGGTGCAGAGAGGGCTGTGGGTCTGTTGTCCCTCCTAGGTGTGGTTTCAGGTAGAAAAATCCTGAGCAGGCTGCTCTGGGACTTGTGAGGCTGTGCCTCCTGGCTGGTCCCACCTTAGAAAGTCACCAGGGAGAAAATGGGGGATCTCACCCAAGTCCCTGGGTTAAAGCACTCCCTGAAGGCAGGCTCTCTTCTTGCAGGGAAGGGGCAGAGAGGGTTGCTGATCTATGGAGGCTGAGAGGGGCCTGTCCCTTTAACCCTGTGTGACTAGTTAGGCCTGTGCCTCAGGCTGGTCCTGCCTGAGTCTCTGGGTTAAAGCACTCCCTGAAGGCAGGCTCTCCACTTGCAGGGAAGGAGCAGAGAGGGTTGCAGATCCACCTGCATGTTTCATTCTTAATGGCTCTAGTTGATTGTCTTCATTGCCAATTCATTTTATCTTTGTTTTTTTTTTCTTTCTATACCTATTCCTAGAGGTGGCAACTGTTTTAATATCAACTTTCACTATCAATACCTTTGCTATTTCTAGGTGTCCTCCCATTGGTTGACTTTCTTCTGTGTTTTATGTCACAATGTCTCGGTTCTTGGCATGTTTAGTGTTTTTTATTAGTACCTGAGAACCATATGTCTTTTCCCTGGGGTCCAGTTTTTAGTTTTGTTTGGTTTGGTTTGGTTTTATTTTTTCAAGTGTTAGCTAATATGCATGCCAACCTGACCAATTCAGACCCTATTTTTAAAAAGGGTTTTCTTCCCCTGGTCCAAGACAGCATTCATTCAAGAAAGAGTTTGGGATGACTACTAAGATGTGACTTTAGATGCCCCTGAAGTTTCCACTAATAAGACAGGAGTTGTACAATCTAAAGTGGGTGGTTAGAATGATTTCATCCAGAGGACAAGTTTGAACACAAGTACTTTCTGGTGTCTTCCATCATTGAGCATTGAACATGGATCACTTTATTAATGTTGATGTGTAATATGAAACTTTTCATAGCATTTTATCATAAAATGCCACCAACAATTTAGAAGATTGTCTACTTTTCAACATCCTTCCCAGTACTGAGCTTATTAAATTCTAGTAGATCTCTTAGGAGACATTATATAATAATAAGATTAAAGTTTTCTAGACCAGTGACTTGGGGAATGGCTCTCAGACAAGTCAATTGAATAAAATTAAGGCAAAATGTTCTGTGACTTGAGATCTTATTCCATATAACATTTTCTTCCAGTATAACTTTTATGTCATTTTTAATGTTTAAGCTTTACTATTTCTGTGTGTGGATGTTGTGTTGGGGTGCACATGCCACAGTGCATGTGTATAGTCCAATCAACCTTATGAAGCTGATCTTCTCCTTCCACCTTTATATGGGTCTAGATTGAATTCAGGCCACCAAGCTCACATTGCAAGCACTTTTATTCCCTGACAAATCCTGCTGGTTCCCTTTGTGCACTTTTAAATATAACTTCAAAATTCTCTGCTGTAAACTATGGGCACCTGTTTGAACTTGGCCAACATTTCTAGCTTCTCTGCCCTTCAACAGTCCTGTCTAAGAGGGCACAAATTCCTGTTTGGCAGTGAGCTTGCCAGTGTTCCATCACATAATTTATATAGAACTTAATAACAGTTCTTAACACACACACACACACACACACACACACATACACATACATATATATACATATATATGTATATATATAATACAAATGCTCAGTAAATCTTAACTTTTATTGCCAATGTGAATTTCCTAGTTTATATAGCTGTCTGGCTAACAGTGTGTGTGATACAGATGTACGGTGACAAATACAGAAAGCAATGCCTGTCTCTCTGTTGAAGAGGGGTTTGTCCCTGAAACTAAATACTCATCTTATTGCTATTCTTCTTATCCTACTTTTAAAATTTCTATCCATGAATACTTTTCTAAGGAGTACTGGATAGTCCTAGCATGTTCAGACTCTTTGGGCTTTCCCTTCACTGTAGAAGCTGGTCATCGTTCTGTGTGGTTTATAGACTTGGGGAAAAGTAAGGTATGAAAGATGAACCCAAAACAATAAATTCTATTATGTTTTTTACCATTACTCCTTTACACACACACACACACACACACACACACACACACACACTGTTATAGCCTTTAGCTATGGATTCTGCACCTAGATAAAACTGACTTGTGGTATCTAATTGATTGAGAGGTCCTTCTAGAATGCTTTGATGACTAAGAATATGGATGATGTGCCTGCCTTTTTGTACCCACTCACTCACCCTCTTGTGGGAACATGTACTTTGAGTACTTTGTCAAGCAAGGACTTGTGTTGTTCTGCATCATACATTGATTCTAGCTGCAGTAATACTTTGGGAAAGGAATATGATCTCAAAATAACCACCAGGAGAAGTGTGTCATGAAAGGTCATAGCAGTGGGGCAGAGGATGTTGGACAGAAGAGTTCTAAAAATAGAGAGCAGGAGATCACAAAGGCAGCAGTGGTGAGGAACCTTTCTGGCTTTGGTTCCCAAGAGAAGGAGCAGCCAGCAGCCCCGACCATTCACTGCCCATTCCCCCAACACCCACAACCATTCACTGTCCATTCCCCCAACACCCACGACCATTCACTGCCCATTCCCTCAACACCCACGACCATTCACTGCCCATTCCCCCAACACCCACAGTCTTTTTGCAGAAGTTGGGATGGGGTGGCACATGCCTCAGTCCTGGGTTTCGATTGTTTCTTACATGATTTATGGAATAATTTTTAAAAAGTCAAGATATATTGGATATTATGGAGATTTTGCCTTTCTGATACATTGTTAATATCACAAGGAAGGTCTAAACACTTCTGATTAAAAATTTCTGATTTTTTAGCTTCCTGAGCCAGCAGCTCTTTGCACTACAGGGTTAAGTCAGTGTTCTATTGTTGCTCTGAGCTGTGCTTTATTGTTAAGAATGCTTACAAAGTCAAACACAGAACTCCGTGCACACATACGAAGTTGAATCAATGTGCTGCACCACAGCAGCTCCATCAGCTAGCTCCTCCTAGGTCTGTACAGATCTGCTCTGGCAAAGAGACAGATGCTTTAGATAGGCTTGCTAACTTTCTGTCCTGAAATGCAGCTTTGACAACGATGAGTTGAGAAAGTGAAGATATGTTAAACAACCAAACAACCAAACAACCAAACAACAACAGCAACACCCCCCCCCCAAAAAAGCCCTTGGACCACCTACGTGAGTTCCAGTACATTTGCATGCATGTACGTATTTTCATTTTCTAATTCCACAAACAGGGGAAGCAGACCATGTAGAATGAATCCCTTGGTTTCTCTAAAGGTGAGTTCCCAATAGCAGGACATTTGGCCAAGAGACAGTGAATGTACTGAAGTGTTTCCAAGAACACAGTGCTGTTCAAATGGTTTCCAACTCACACTGTTGTCAGAGACCCAGTCTGTGCCTTCAAGATGAACCCCCTCCTTCCTACCCAAGGAAGCCTCTTTTTGTTCCTCCTTCTCCTTCTTCTTCTCCTTCTTTCCCCTTCCTACTCATCTCCCTTCCCCTCTTCCTCCCTCTTTCTCTCCCTCCCCCTCTTTGTCTTCCTCCTCCTCCTTCTTGTTTTTCTGAGCTAGGATCTCCCTGTGTGGCTCTGGCTATCCTGAACCGCACTCTGTAGATCAGGCTGGCCTTGTACTCACAGAGCGCCACCTGTCTCCACCTCCTAAGTGCCGGGACCTAAGACATGCACCACTGTGCCCAGCTTTAAAGGAGGTCGGTCCCCTTTTCATCCATTCCAAAGCAGTGTCCTTCCTTCCAGTGTGCAAGGCTAAGCGCCAGACAAGAAGAAGCAGTTAGAGATGACTCACACCAGATCCTGCCTCAAGGAACGTGGAGGACAAGGCTGCAGATGAACCCCAGAAAGAGGAGCCTATTGAATCTCTGTCTTAGCTGCTGCTCATTGCATAACCAAGTATAGTAGGGTTTAACAGGTGAGTTGCAGTTCTTAAATATCGGTATATAAAAATACGTGTTAATAAACTGACATTCATCTGGTACTAGAATAATTAACATACGTACTATTACTATACGGTTGGTTCAGAATACTGGGAAATGCTTGTGACAGGAGAGATGGCTAGATGGCCGTGAAAATGAATGGAAATCTGCAATTGACTGGGGTGAGGGGGTGGGCATCTCCAGGATGAGACAGAGACCTGGATAAGGTCTCTGACCCAAAAAATCAATGAAGGAGACCTTAGCTATGACTCACTACACTGGGGATATAGAACCTGAAGAGGCCACCTCCTGAAGCCAGACAGGAACCCCAGTGGAGTGATAGAGATGTCAACCCATCCACAAGACTTTCAATCCAGAATTTGTCCTGTCTACAAGAAATGCAGGCACAGGGAGTAATCAGAAACTAAGGGAATGGCCAACCAATAACTGGCCCAACTTGAGACCCATCCCATGGGTAAGCACCAGTCCCTGACACTCTTAATGATACTCTGTTGTGCTTCCAGACAGGAGCAAGTTATTCTCTGAGAGGTTCCACTCAGCAGCTGGCTCAGACAGATACAGACTCCAACAGCCAAACAGTGGAGGAGCTTGGGAACTTTTATGGAAGAATAGGAGGACGGATTGTGGGTCCCAAAGGGGATAGGAACTCCGCAGGAAGACCAACAGAGTCAACTAGCCTTTACCCTTGGGGCTCTCAGAGTCTGAAACACCAACCCAAGAACATACATGGGCTGGACCTTGGCCTCCCCACACATGCGTAGCAGATGTACAGCTTGACCTCCATGTGGGTCCTGAACAACTAAAGCAGGGCTATCCCAAAAGTTGTTGCCTGTACATGGGACATGTTCTAGCAGCGGGGCTGCCTTGTCTGGTCTGAGTGGGAGAGGAAATGCTTAGCCTTGAAGAGACTTGAAGTGCCAAGGTAGGGGCATACAAAAGGGGGCCCATACCCAGTCAGAGGAGAGGGGGAGGGGGTAGGGGAAGGGTTGTGCGAGGGGGTGACTGGGAAGGGGCAGTTAGCAGGATGTAAAGTAAATAAGTAAAAAAAAAATTTTTTTAAATAATTGTTTTAAAAAGTCTCTTTGCTTTAGCGTTTTAGTTGTGGTGTAGTTTATAAATCTCTGAAGAGCACAGAGATTGAAGAAAGACTTCTCTCAGAGGCAGAACCTTAATGTCTCAATGAGGAAACACAAACGATTGTGATCTTGAATATTTTACAGTTTGCTGTCAGTTCTGTTAAAAACGTGATATTTGACTGGAGGAAATTCCTTGTCACTTGAATGTCACACAAAATCAGACTCTTACAAAACTAACTGGAAGCACATTCTCTGACTGAAGAATGATTTCCCAAACATTTCATACATAAGATACTAAAGGTCTTCTGAAAATACAGGCCACGATACTGATCTCCTCTCCCAGGAGCAAGAAATGGTTCAAGTGATCTGAAGTCTCCCAGTTCCTTTCCAGGGTAATTATGAGGCCCGCACGTTCCTCTTCAGTTGACCTCTTCCTCAGGCTTTAGTAGATTCAAATCAGTAGGAGAGACCTTAAACATGGCCCCGGGTAGAAGAAGCCACTGTGAGCTCAGGAGAGAGTCATGTTTCATGTGGTCCCGGGAGTAGGGCTGCAGAATCATTAGGGGACCTGTGGGTGCTAACATTTAGCTAATGAGTTCCACAGGATGCGAGAAGAAGAATGTAAATATTATGTGAGCAATGAGCATAACCTTCAAGTTGAGATGTCCACAGTAGGCCTGAGGGAGAGACAGGGAACTTCCCCCAGAATCCTCAGGAAATCCCTCCACAGAGGCCAGCAGCTGCCTCCATCCCTAAGTCTCTAAGCACTCTGACTAAAAATCTCAGAGGAAGGGAGAGGTGAAGGAAAAGAAGGGAGGGAGTAGAGGAGGGAGGGAGGGAGGGAAGGTCAATCAAGATTGTACCAGACTGTGGCACCTCTGACCCTTGGGTGTAAGCAAAGCCATCAACATTACTGACAGTCAGTCCCTGGATTCAGTCAATTCAAGCAACGGCTAATCATGGGGTCTCTACCTTTAAAGTTTTCTAGTTGTCATGAATCTATTCTTTCCTCTGATTGGCTCTGTGCTTTTACAAGCACCTCTACCATCTGCAACCTAAAATGGGTGGCTGCTCCTGGTCAGATGAGGAATATACCCCTTTGCTACTCTGGGCCCTCCAAAAACACTTCTGCTCTAGTATTTCCAGTCAGGACCTAAGTCAACTGACGGTTCTCAAAAGGTACTTGTTGATTTGTTTGCTTCTATTTTATTTTGAGACACAGTCTAAAGCCCAGGCTGACCTCAGGCTGCCGTACGTAGCCAAGGGTAATGCAAACTTCTAATCCCTGTGCCTCTATCTCCAAGCCTGGGATTGGAGGCTTGCACCCCATGCCCCTTTTATGTAGTGTTGGGGATGGACTCCTGAGCTTTAAGAGTGCTAGGCAAGCACTCTCCTGAGCTACACCCCAGACCCCACCAGCATTTGGGGGAGAGGAGGAGTGAGAATGTCTCAGCTCTAATTTTGAATTGGTGAGTGATTTTTTTTTTTTTTTTATTTTTTTTTTTTTTTTTACTTTTTCAGAAGACCAGTCAACATTAGGATTAAGAGGCAACATCAGGAACCCATTCCCTAGATTTCCTAGTATTAACTGCTAGAGAACAAATCATCTGCAAATTTAGCCACTTAAAGCAGCACCTATAGGTTCTGTGGGCAGACATTAAGCAAACCACTTGAGTCATGTTTCTTCTCTTCCTGATACTGATTGTTGTCACTGGGCTGGATGAGAGGACACACTTAGGACCGTGATTGGGACGGCTGGAAGTGTGAGCTCAGCTGGACCTATCTCTCAGAGTCTCAACATACTCTGGGTGACTGCTTATCATGTATGGTGGCCCACCACTCCAAGAGCAGGGATCCCTAGAAAACAAGGGAGAAATTTCCTGGCATCTTCTGATACCAACATGATACCAACAGCTACCGCAACGGCTTTGTAGCATGGCCTCTACAGGATTCTCTTGGTTATAAGAACACCACCTGAGATTCCCTGAGGCAGAGTTCCAGGTTCCTTTCTTGATGGGAGGCCACAGTGTAGAAAAGCTTCAGAGACATTGTAAAAGCTGTCCTTTACAATACAACATCCCACAGTGGCCCCATCTGTTTTTGAATACCCAATTCTTGTCTAGGCATCATTTACCACATCTACTCAAAAGCAAAGCCACTTCCCTCTCTTCTTCCTTATTTTTTTTCCAGCCAGCTAAGATATACCAGACTTCCCAGATGTAGCCTAAAAAAATAATGCAGAATTGACAGGGTTTACTGGAATCGGTCCTACGGCCCGGGTCTGGGGTGGGCATAATCAGAGCGAGAAGAATGAAGAAGGTTTTGTTGAGGAGGTAGCTCTCAGGCTATGCTCTGCTGGGCAACTCTGCTGGGCAACAACAAGAACTTTCTTCTCCCATAAGCCAAATCACAGAAGCACACAAAGATATGTGAGAAACATTCTCAACTGCTGAGATCCTGTGGGCACCAAGCAACCAGATTTTGAGGCCTTTTTGAAGATGGTGGCTTTGATGACACAAGGTTGCAACGGAGAGGTGAGAATTTAAGATGAAATGGAGACCTGTGGGTGAGGGAGCTTTGGTGAGAGTGGGGCACTCAGAATTCTTGTGTTAGACACTCCCCGAAGTGAGATACTAGCAATATCTGGAGGTGTAGCCTCTGGGAGGTAACTGGGGATAGATGGAGTCACGAAGGTGGGCCCCCATCATGGTATTAAAGCTTTTCAAGGAGAACAAGAGGAAGCAAAGCCAGTACCCTTGTCCTGGCTCACTGTGTGTGCAGCAAGTGGCCCTTGCCAGATGCTAGGGAGATGTCAGCACCGGGATCTTACACTCTTTTGTCCTTAGAACCACGAAATAACAACAAAAACCTCTATCAACTTCCGGGTCTCAAGCACATTCTGTTGTAAGTAACAGACACACAGATGGAGACAGTAGGGGAGTAGTGTGCTGTGCCAGACAGAGAGGGGCTGGTTAGCCTCTCATCAATAAAATAGCTGAGCTGGACGCAGATGACAACTTCGGCTGGAGGCACTCGTCACTGAGCTTAACCATTCCTTCACCAAAGGCTTGAACCGATATGTTCAGGCTGAACACTGTAAAACAACTCATCCTTTGGGAATCTGTGCTGCCCTAGGGACTGTATGTCTCATGGGCACAAAGAACCTTCCATTTCCCAAATCCATTCCAAATCTTAGCCCCAGCTGCTTCTTCCAGCATATCTTCCAATTGTCAATTTTCTCACTCTTCTCTGAGCTAACCATGCTCCTTCACACTGGATAGGATCTCTCCTATTCTCTCTAGCATTCCATTAACACCCACCTGAAGTGTCACCTCTGGAAAGTACATCACAGCAGGCTGGCTGTCTTATTTCCCACAATGCCCTGCTTCCTGTTAACTATTGTGCCACGAGTATTCTGTGTGCTCCATCACATCTCTAGAGAGGACAGATATTTCTTACCTAATCTCTGGACCGCTGATCTCTCTCAAAGACTCAGAGCATACTAGATGGCCATTCAATGTTAAACAAAAGAAGTAAATTCGGAAATTTATTTAACTTGTGCTGGTCTTCGCTTCTGATCCAGAAAATCCTACACTTCTAGGGAGCAAAGGCTGGCATCGTTCATTCTACACTGGTCTCATCGAAGGATGCTGGGCTCTGTTGGCAAAAGCTAGCAAGAAGCCTGGGAAACCAGCCAGTGAAAGCCAGCATGTCCCAGAGCAGGGGAGCTCTATTCACAAGCGCTGTTTATTTCTGTTTCCCAGAGGTACGGTGAGCAGCCCAGTCAAGGAGACTCTCACATAGAGTTCTGAGCATCCTATATCCTTATGTCCATCTACCAGATTCCTCACTAGCACACTCATGATCAGTTTAGATCATTGTCAACGTTCGTGCTCTCCTTTTAAAACCTAAGGTCACACATTCATAAAATCCTGCTGACATGGTGGATAATGGTGGAGAACTCAGTTTATACATACAGTAAGTCCTAAAGAATGCCCCGTGGGCAGAGCGCAGCTTTCTTGGGAGAAGTTGTTTTTGTGGAGTTCAGAGCCTGGGGAGATAGGATGTTTTCTAAGAACAGCCTTATGTAACATAGACAGCAGCTAGCAGAGCGAGTGGGGTAGGTGGGGAGCAAGAGGGAGAAGGTGAAGGGGGAAAATAATTAAAAAGAAGGAGAAGAAGAAGAAGAAGAAGAAGAAGAAGAAGAAGAAGAAGAAGAAGAAGAAGAAGAAGAAGAAGAAGAAGAAGAA
>JADRCD010222247.1:0-25487 GCA_019843815.1 Montemys delectorum | reverse complement strand
TGGCTCTTCTTCTTTCTCCTCCTCCTCCTCCTGCTCCTCCTCCTCCTCCTCCTAAACATCATTGTCTTCTGCCAGCTCCTTGCCAGCAGGTCCAGGTGAAAGGAGAGTGGTCCTGGCCCCATATGAGAGTGAAGGCGGCCCTCATGAGCTCCTCCTCTTTCAATTCTAACACCTTCCTTACCAGGCTCTTCATCCACATGGATCTGCTCAAGAGTGAAGACAAGCTCAAGGCCATTCTCAGCCTGCATGGCCCCGGATGGTGTTGAACCACAGGGTGAAGCGGGACTATTTCCCCAAGGCCCTTGCACCCCTGTTGTTGGCATTGATGACAAAGCCCAATGGTTCACTAGAAACCTGCTTCTTTGCCCACCACAATCTGCTGCAGACACTATACAAAATCTAGATTTAAAGCCAGCTTCTTCTTGTCCCTCACCCTGCCCCAATGACTGGGGGACTTGGATGGACTGAGCACAGCCAGCATCTCCATTGGCTAGGATTTTGACCAGAGGCAGGGGAGGGTCTTGTCTCCCAGGTCATATTGGTCCTTTGCATATTTTCTATGGTGAGTCATATGACATGTGAATTATGTCTGAATAAATGTAGGTCTTCTTTTATGTCCTTTGCTGGGAGGAATGAAAACTGAGTTTCTGCCATGTGTGTAACGTGCTGACATTAAATACTTGCTTCCTGCTTTCTCCCACTCTCCCTCCCTTCCCTCTCCCTCCTTCTCTTTTAAAATAAAAGAATTAAAATAAATGTTCAGGCACACACATACCATTTTTATGTATGTGAATGTGTGCGTGCATTTTTCATGGTGTGCATGGAGGTGAGAGAACAACCTTGGGTATTGATTCTAACTTTCCACCTGCTAGACACAAAGGCCTCTTTGTTGTTGCCACTGGGCATGACGGGCTAGCTGACCTTGAGCCTCCAGGGAGTTTCCTGTGTCCATCTCTCTGTAGAAACACTGGTGTGATAGACACTTGTTACTGAGTTCACCCAGCTTAGTATAAACTGGAGGGGTTTAAACCCAGTTCTCACACTTGGATGGCAAATGCCACACAAGTCATATCTTCAGCCCATTCAGTCCTGTCTCTTGTAAGTATTCCTGACTGATATCTTCTTTATATCTTTGAAGTGGCCACAGTCCAACTTGGTGTTGATGAACTTGGAATGGATCTTCTACAGAGCCTGCAGTTTATTGAGTCTGCACCATTAAGGATTTACATAGGGGTACACAGGTACTTCCTGGTCCCCACCATACAGCTTTCGACATGACAAAGACATCCGTCACTTTGCCATAATAGGGTTGATGCTCCTATTGGATAGGTCATAGTCGGTGTGGGCATGATTCTTGACTTGCTTGCTGTCCTGGAAATGGAAGGCCTGACCAATCTGTTGTAGGCCTTCTGCTGATTGCAGCTCAGTGACGGTAGCCTATCTGCTCAGCTCATGCTTAGAGAAAAGGCCACCAGGGGTGGGTGCCAGCCTCCAACACAAGTAACTTTGTATGGCCCTTGGTGTGTCAGTAGCTGGTGACCTCTTTGCTCTTGGTCAACCTAATGCCATCAACATCCGCATCCTTAGGGAACACCTTGTTCATGGAGATTCTGTGGCCGCCGCCTCTCCAGGTCAAGTCCAGGTTTTCTCAGCTAGAGCACCTTCTTTGCCTTACTCCCCCTCGAGGCAGGTCTTCTGGTGAACAAGAAGCAGGCATACAGGCTGGTGAGATGGCTCAGCGGTTAAGAGCACCAACGGCTCTTCTGGAGGTCATGAGTTCAAATCCCAGCAAACACATGGTGGCCCACAACCATCCGTAATGAGAGATACACGTACACACACACACACAAAAGTAGGCATATATCAGTATGAGTGATACTGCCGTGACCAGATATTATGGAAGCGCCCTTTGCATTTGCTGCTGACACACTTGGCAGAGATGGTTTGTGTGTTCTTAGGGTAAGGAGTGCTGCACAGAGGTGCTTCCTAGGTGTTCTCGATCTTTACAACTTCCTTGTCCACTTGGGTCCTGGCCTGTTAACTTCCCAGACAAAGTAGGTCATCCTAGCTCGTGAGCCCAGAAAGACTATGAGGTGGGCAGACGTGGGAGGGTCCTCCTTGGGAAAGTTCTTAGCTTTGACATAGTACCTGCTGTTGTACTCTGCAGCAAGTATCCCCAGACACCATGTCTGAAAGCAGAACTTCTGAGATGTCATGTGGTAAGGTTGTTGGCCCTTACACTGTAAGTTGTTCAACACTGGGCGGAATGCTGGGAGTTTGACTGTGCTTACCCCATGCTGCACCGCTGGGGTGGTGCTGAGCTGTAGGAAAGTGCCAAGACAGCGATCTGGGGGTGGGAAGGTGCAGTCTGAGACATGGAAAAGCTGGAGCTGGCTCCAGGTCCCTGGGCCTGTCAGAAGGCTAGGGTGGTGGAGTCCTCAGACTCTTGGACACCCAGATGCCGCTGGGAGTCGCCAAAGAGCAGAGAACAGAGTCTGGGATCCATGGGCTGAGGACAGCATCCAGCATGGGGCTGGGGAACAAGGAGAGCTCTGGCTTGTCTCACGGGGTGATTGTCCTTATCTTGGCAAAGGCAGGCTTGGTGGCTGTTGTGGCTGGGAGCAGAGAGAGGCCTTCTACAGGAGTTTAGGCTGTGGCTCTGTAGGCGAAGGCCTTCTTCATGGCTCCTCACCGCAGATCTTGATGAAAAGATACAGCCCATGGTTCTAAACAGTTTATTGTCATGGCAGAAAATTGATGCATAAAACTATACCCCACTTATCAGGATGGGCCTGAGATTAAACACCTTTTGCAGGGAGGAATGTCTGGGAAGGGAAGCTTATTGACTAAGCCCTCCCCTACCTCTAGGTACCTCATTAGAATGAGGAACTCTGTTTTGGGCCTACGTGACCATGGGTCACATTTCTTTTAGGTGAGAAGCATGGCGTGTGTTCCAAATCAGGAGTCTAGCAGGGAGCTAGGAATCGCCTAAGCCTCAGGTGTGTGCCACCGAGTCTCTGGGTCTTGACCTGCTCTGCCTTACCAAACTTCCTGGCATGGTTTTACGTCCCACATCGTGTCATCCAGCTCTGCCTGTAGAGGAGCTGTATTTTTTTAAGACCCTGTTGAAATTTTATTTGGAATTGTATTACATATATAGATCACTTCTGGAGCAAGAAGCATGTCTTTAGGATATTTAGGATATTGGGTATTTTCAGACATGTATTTAATATCTTTTCATAGTTTTCTAATGGCCTTGCGGATATTTTGTGAGATGCCTTGCTAGGTAGTTTCTGAGCCTTCTTTTGGTTGTAGATTGAAGGGTTCCTTGGAAAGTCAGCTGTGTTGGATGGTGTTTTGCTGGGACAAACCCTTGAAAGAGTGTTTCCCTGAAGCAGACTCAGGTGAAAGGATGTTCTTCTAAAGCAAACACGTGACAGGACATGTGACGAAGGATTCTTCATTAACGACACTGCAAGTATTGGTCCACCATACACTGTGTAGTTGAGCTCCACTTGTCAGGACTCCAGAAAAGGAAATACACCAAAAAAACTTCTGGTGGTGTGCTGTGGCTTCTTGCTGCATCTGAGGACTCGGGTCAACTGGTAGAGGGATGTTGGCTGGGACAGACTCACATGCTGAGGCAAGACAGGGTGAGGTAAGATCTGTGGAGAGCATGCGATGTTTGGAGAGAGTAGAAACAGGACTGAGAGGGGCCTTGCTTGTAGAGCTAGCTCTGCAATACTTCTTGGTGTCTCATCTTCGCTCATGTTTGCTTCACTGAGAGAGGCACAGCAAAGAATTCCTGGTGTCCTCCTTGGTTCTGGTCCCTCCTGCTGACTTGTGCTGATTTGGTTGAGGCCTGGCTGTTCCTGTTAGGTCATGCCTCTGCTGCTGATTCATGTTTGCTATTCCAACCCCCCCTGAACTGGACTGCTGGTGTACCTGTAAAGTGTTTGCGAGCGGATCGAGCTGCCGCTGCTGACCTGTAAAGCAAACTGCTGATTTCCTGACAACACAGATGGGATTTGCTCCAAAGAACAATTTTTAAACAGGTCCACTTACCCCATGTCCTTTCTTTTCCACTATCCCTGGTAGATGGTGGGCTAGAAGAAAGGTTAAAGCATTTAAGAACTGTCATTAAAAGTAGGTTTTGAAAAATTAAAGCTTATAGTAGATAGTGATAAAACACACATTAAGAAATTACTTTTGCTAAAAACAATAAGAACAAAAGCCCCTGGATACTCATTTGGCCCCACAGAATAATAACTACAGACAGGGTGAAAGTCTGTCTGCTCGGCCTGCATTTGTACCTGACTTATATTGTAGAGTGATTTTAATCCAGCAAAATGGCTACTCTGGCCGGAATACATATACACCCTTAGTACACACTTTTAATTCCAAACAATGAAGGTAAAGTTAGTTTGTAGAAGGAAGCAGCCATGTTTGAAAGAGATGTCTAATTCAGTAGCAGACGAAGTGATGAATTAGAGAAAGATTTGACAGAATAGGATATGCCCAACTCTCATGAGAACAGAGAGAGAGAGAGGAGACTTAAGAGAAAGCAGTGCAGAGAGAGGAGGCAGTTTTACTGGGACAGTTTTACAGAGACAGGCTGCAGAAAGAGAACAAGCTAGACATAAGTGAATACAGAATGAGCCAGAGAATGAGAAGGAACTGGAAGATTAGAACAGACTGCCAAAAGTAGTATGAGGCCAAGCAGAGCAATTCTGTCAGAAGCTGAAAGAAGCCAGTTTGAACCAGTCAGCAGGAGTTTTGAGGCAGAACTGTGGAGTTGACCAGCCAGCCAGTGTTCAAAAGTGCTAGAAAGGGTGATCGAACTCAGCAGTAAGTCTCAGGCTCAAAACATTCTAGGATAGATAAGATTGTATAGAGGACAGGAGCTTCAAGACTAGGCCAAGGCTAGCAGACTGAGGCAGTAAGCCTCCTAGATGGCAATTACATCAGGCAAATAAAAAATAAAACTTACAGTTTGTAACCCCCTTCTCTTGGTATGGTTGATAATTTGGGGTTGAATATTCTAAATATTGAATATCATAAATTGTCAGGACCCCTTTGTTCATATAATGAAGGCTGTGAACTCCTTAGAAATTCACAAAAAATATGCCTGGGATTACAAAGAGACCAATTATATGGAAATACAACCCTGTTCACAGATCCTTGGGGGAGTCCATGGATCTCCAGGCTCTGTAGAAGTCTTGGGTGGAGAAAGATTTCTTTCAAACTCTGGTGGTGTGCATAGCATCTGGTAATGAGCTGAGCCCCCTAAGGCTGAGCTGCAACTTAGAAGTCTTTGTCTGTCTCTGGTTGGCCCTATCTTGCTCAGATGCATCCTTGCAGGAGGCCTTTGGATGCTGGATATCTTTGAACCATGAGTGAATCCCAACCACCCAGTGTATTGGAGCAGATTGCATTTGGCAAAAGCAAACACATTTCACAGATGATAGCCTCAGACAGACGGTAGATATCAAGACATTTAATCAGAGGGTTCTGACATTTCAGAATCTGAGGGTTTGGAGTTTTGTTGGCTTTGGGGCATAGGCAGAACCTAATAAGCCAAATAAATTATTCTTCAGCTCTCTGCTGCAAGCTGTAAATAGCCTTTAACAGGTTCTGCCTGTCATCTTATGAAGAACATTAACCCTCTCTCTAACATCTTTTTCTGAAGAAAAAGTATTTCCAAATATGCACATTAATCATAAAATAATAAGACAAATGAAAGATTACAAAAGCAGTTGCTTTTTTTTCTTTTTCCAGGATCAAAAAAAAAAAAAAAAGAATTGTTTAAGATATTTTTTAAAGTACATTTCTTTTCTTTTCTTTTTTTTTTTTTACTTTTTAAAATTTACATTGTGTTTTGGCAATAGGCAAGGTTACATAATAGTACGGCTTCTTACCAAATAGTGACTGGAGGGGGAATGTCACTGTTTAAATTTAGAGATCTTAACCATTTAGTTGGGAGGAGCTTTCTTCCTTTCTGACTTTTTTTTTTTTTTCAAAGCTTTGCTGAAACCAAAGGTTTATAGTCTCGCTTAAAAGGAAACGATGATAAATAGAATTGAGGGCTTTCCATAACGTGTCATTGCAACCACGGGGCCTGCTTGGGGAAAAATATGTCCTCCACATGATATGGTCAGTCTAATATTATTTGCCATACCTATTTAAGTTAGCTCAAACCTTCATCAAGCAAGTTCTATATGCCATGCACTGTGCTAAACATGAGCACTACAATACTGGGTAAGAATCTAATTTTTATACCAGGCTTATATGCTTTGTGCTAAGCATGCCAACTAACCAGGGCCCTGAGGCCCGACCAAACAAAACACAACTTGAACAGACTTATTTTCCAGTTTAAAAATCCTATGTGTTTGTGCACGTGTGGGCACGTGTATGTGTTTGTGTGTGTGTACGGGTGCCTGAGGAGGCCAGAATGGGTGTCAGATCACCTGGAGCTAGAATTATAGGCAGATCTGATCTGCCATGCTTCAAAAGCAATCTTCTGGCTTTGGACTATCCTGGGTGGTTCAAGATTTGGTGGCTGAAGAAGCGCTTGCTGACAGGAGCCTGGTATAGCTGTCCCCTGAGAGGCTCTGCCAGTGCCTGACCAATATAGATGGGGATGCTTGAAGCCAACCATCGGACTGAGCATGGGGACCCCAATGGAAGAGTTAGGGGAAGGACTCAAGGAGCTGAAGGGGATTGCAACCCCATGGGAAGAACAACAATA
This sequence comes from Montemys delectorum, assembly GCA_019843815.1. NCBI lineage: Eukaryota > Metazoa > Chordata > Mammalia > Rodentia > Muridae > Montemys > Montemys delectorum. Next base: position 18,739 of record JADRCD010222247.1, on the reverse strand, counting down.
TCAACCAACCAGACCCCTCCCCCACCCCCGACTCCCAAGAGCTCCCAGGGACTAAACCATCAACCAAAGAGTACACATGGAGGGACCCATGACTCCAGCTGCATATGTAGCAGAGGATGGCCTTATCTGGCATCAATGGGAGGGGAGGCCCTTGGTCCTGTGGAGGTTTGATGACCCAGTGTAGGGGGATGCTAGGGCCGTGAGGCAGGAGTGGGTGGTTGGGTTGGGAAGGAGGATGGAATGGGGGGTTGTGGAGGGGAAACTGGGAAGGGGGACAACATTTGAAATGTAAATAACCAATTAAAATTTTTTTTTCTGTGGCTGATGCAGGGAGAGGTTATACCACAAGGGGGCACTATTGCTGCACACGTTTCAAAACGGTGCTGGGGCAGGACTGGCTAAAGATCTGCTCCTAACAGAAGACCTCCAGAGACTGTAATCAAGGAGGCCACCCGAAGAGGACATGGAAACTCCTCCGGACAAGGAGAACGGGAGATTAAGTTTGCCATGGGGAGGCTCTAGACCAGAGGATTTCAAAGGAGCAGGGCAGTTGGGAACCTGTGGAGGCTGACTTGACGAATCCACTGGACTGACTTCTTAGGCAGCTCAAGCATTTAGCTAAATATTAATCTGTACCGTATGAGATTGGTGGATGAAATCGTGAGTCTGCAGACTGAGTTGGGCAATACGTTCTCTCTCAAGTAGTCAGGCCCCATTCAATCTGCTGCAGGCCTCAGGAAGGAAGATTTAAAGAGAGAACTTGGGGTCTGCCTGACTCTTTGAGCTAGGGACAGTGGCCTGCTCCTGCCCCAGGGCTCTGCCAGTCTCCAGCTTACTGGGTGCCAAGTGCACACCCTGGGAATTCTCGGCCTCCATAACTATGCTGTGTGTTAATATGTATGCATGCATATATGTATGATGTATCTATTATATACACATGCTATATGCTTTATTAATGTATACACACTATATTAGTACACATGTATGTCTGTATGTCTATTATATGTACACACATTTATATATTCTTTTGGATCTATTTCTCTGGAGAAGCAAGACTTATACAGTATCTCTTAAAGAACAGCTTTTGTCTAATATACAAACGCTGTTAGGAGATGTTGGGCATAGTTTTGTGAGCTTTGTAAAGTAGGCCGTCTCTAAATGGCTAAAAAACATATTTGGTCTGGCAGACAGGCATAAACAACAGGGGAGATGTTGAGGACCATCACACAGGGCTCATTACGAAATGACCATGCAAGGGAAAGAGGAGGACCCTAATTAGGAAAGTGAATCCCATGCTGGGTTACGTTACCAACGAAATGAGCTGGGAGCCTTACATTCCAGATGGGCTCCCTGTCACCCTTGCTTATCCAGATGTGTATAACAAGGGCTCAGCTAGCAATAGCAATCGGAATGAGTACAGCCACTGTGAAAAGCATCCTGGAAGGTCCCCCAAAAGTTAAATCTAGGGTACCATGGAATCCAGTCATTTTTCTGGGTCCATTCCCTAACAGACCAAGAGGCTCAAAGAGAGTCTAGCATCCTCCTTTCTAGAATAGGTGCCTGTCAGAGAGGGACAGATAAGCAAGATGTGGCCCATATGTATAGCAGGGAATGCAAGCCACAACTTCTACTATACATACAGAGTCAGCCTTTGAGGAGATGAGCGTTCTGACCCATGCTTGACCAGCGATGAACTCTGAAGCAATCCTGGATGTAAAAGGGGTTAGTAAAAGGACAAACATCATATGATTCTATTCACTGAATTCTCATAGTAGCTAGACTCATTAGTCAGAGGGTGGAACGGTGGCTGCATACCTGGAATCCCAGCACAGGGAAGGCTCTGAGCATTTCTGCTCTATGGATTTTTTAATATGAGGTGCTATGAAAAGTTTGGAAGGAGAGAGAACAATCCTGCCTGCTGCCTCTGGGCTTCACATCGGCTGCTGAGCCTATGATCCTGACTGTGGCCATCTCCCCTCCCCCTCCTCGGGGTCATCTTCTTCCTGCTAGTAGCTGCGTACAGTAGCAGCCAGTGGCACCTCATGTATTCTGCTTCCTTTCCTTAGCCTACACTGCAAACGTAGACAAGCAGAGTCTACTCAAGTCAGGCGTGGTGGCAATCCTAGCCCCTTGGAAGGTAGAGGTAAGAGGGAATTTGAGGCTAGCCTTGACTTTAAAAAAAAAAAGAAAGAGAAGAAAACTCACTCGAAGGCTTTAGGTAGGCCCTACTTTTGCAGTACGGGAATGGGAGTTTGGAAGTACATTGAAGGTGTTTCCTAGACAGCTTACCAAGTACCTTATGTAGATGGAGGTGTGTGTGTGTGTGTGTGTGTGTGTGTGTGTGTGTGTTGTGTACCAGTCACATCACATCTGTACTAAATGAAGGATTAATTCCAGTTTTGTCCCTTGGGCACCAATTACAGTAATTCCTCACTTGGCCACCAGAGGGAGGGCTTCCATTCTGACCTTTGTGACAGCATCTTTAAGGCAGCCAGGAGGGCAAGGGAAAGTCAAACTGCCCATCCCAGCCTAGGAGGGTGCTACAAAGTAATTTCTAGGCTAGCCTGGGCTACTGTGTGATACTTTGTCTCAAAACAAAACAAAGTACTTTTAATTGTAGCACTTGGGAGGCAGGAACAGGCAGATACCTGAGTTGGAGGCCCGCCTAGTCTACTTAGTGAGTTCCAGGAGAGCCTGGAATTGTGTAGGGAGACATCTCAAACAAACAAACAAACACAACAAATATTGGGGCTAGAGAGATGGTTCAGCACTTAAGAGCACTGGGCTGCTCTTGCAGAGGACTTAGGTTGGTTCCCAGCACCCACATGACAGCCGACAACCACTTGTAACTCCTTAGCCTGGCCAAACCCCAAGCACCTTCAATGTACCTCCAAACCCCCATCCCCATACTGCAGAAGTAGGGCCTACCTAAAGCCTTCGAGTGAGTTTTCTTCTCCTTCTTTCTTTCTTTTTTTTTTTTTTTTAAGTCAAGGCTAGCCTCAAATTCCCGATCTTCTTACCTCTACCTTCCAAGGGGCTAGGATTGCCACCACGCCTGACTTGAGTAGACTCTGCTTGTCTACATTCATAGTGTAGGCTAAGGAAAGGAAGCAGGCTTCCTTCGAGCACCAGGCATCGGTGTGGCACACAAATATACATATAGACAAATACTCATACACATTTTAAAAAGCAACAAACAAACAAACAAACAACAACAACAAACACAGGCTGTGTGTTGTATCACACGACTTTAATCCCAGCATTTGGGAGGCAGTGGTAGGTAGATCTCTGTGAGTTCGAGGCTAGCTTGGTCTACAAATTGAGTTCCAAAACAGAGAAACCTACAGAAAAATCCTGTTTCGAAAACAAAAACAAACAAACAAAACAAAGAAACAAATAAAAAAACCCTTAAAACAAAAAACCCCAAACATCTGTGGGGGGCGGGAAGCCATCTTACTAACATTGCTAGCAATTTTGACAGATTTTAACAGTGTTTTAATGATGCTTAGTACCTTCCAAGAGCCCAGGAAGAGGTGCCCCCCCCCCCCCGCTTTAATCTCATGGGCACAGGTAACTGTGTCCTAACCTCAGGACACTGTTTTCTTAGCTGATGCTGTCCCCAGAAGCTTCTACTGACCCCAAGGTGCAGGTCACATTAAGAAGGAAGGAAGCATGACCAGAGATGCTTCAGCTGTACAGAGCATGGCCCAGCATGAAGCTGGTGCCTGTGACTGCTCAGTTATTCCTATGGAAAAGAGGCCATTCCATTATACAGTCTCCAAGTGTTCTTCCCAAGAGCACCCAACTTTATGAAGACTATTGATAGTGTAAACGTGAAGGGAAGAAAGCAAGCAGGCTGGGATGGAAAGCAGAAGCCAAACCTTAGTTTTTATGTGTGTGTGTGTGTGTGTGTGTGTGTGTGTGTGTGTGTGTTGTTTGCTGAGCCATCACTCCAGCACCATTTTCTTCTCTAACATGTCCCTCTTCCTTATTCTGTTAGTCTTGTTTGTGGGTATATGATGGAATTCAGCCTCAACTATACAAAAGCCAGTTGAAAACATTTGAAAAGGCCAGCCAAGCAGCAGCCGCTTCTCTTTCTGGTAGCCTGCTCACTCGAGGAAGATGGAGGCGTCTCAGCCCTGCCGTGGCTGTGCAACTCTTGAAAGCCCTTTCTGGGCCATTTGTTCTGTCAAAGTTAAATGGGTTGGGTCTCAGGCGGGACCTTTAGTGGAAAGTTATTATTTGGTTATTGTCTGGAAGTTTTACTTTATTTATTTTTAATTATGGTAAGGAGACCACACACTTTCTTTAAGGAACTGCTCCTTTTTTTTGTACTTATTTTATAACTGATTCCCCGAGGACCTTCAGATTGATTGATTTCTTCCTTCCTTCCTTCCTTCCTTTTTTCTTTCTTTCTTTCTTTCTTTCTTTCTTTCTTTCTTTCTTTCTTTCTTTGTGTGGGGGTGGTAAGGTTGAGACAGGGTTTCTCTGTGTAGTCTTAGCTGTCCAGGAACTCACTTTGTAGACCAGGTTTGCCTCAAACTCACAGAGATCCACCTGTGTCCACCTCTTGAGTACAGAGATTAAAGGCTTGAGCCACCACCTTCCAGGGGGATCTTCCGATTCCTGACTCTGCTCTGTGACCATAGGGGTGGGAAAGGATGCTTCTTACAGAGTGAGTTCCAGGACAGCCAGGGCTATACAAAGAGACCCTGTTTCGAAAACAAAACAAAACAAAACACTTCCCCCCCAAAAACAAAAAAGAATTAATGGGGGAAAAACAGTGGCAGGAAGTGACTAACACACACTTGCAATCCTAGCACTCAGAAGGCAGAGGCAGGAGGATCACAGTGTTTGAGGCCATTCTGGTCTACATAAGAAGGCAGAATGGCCAGGGTGACATAGGAGAAACTTGTGTAAGCCTGGGTCTGACTCAGCTGGGTTCTGGGCTCTGGCCTTGACACAGGCTGCTATTCATCTGAGGCTCAGTGATGGAGATCTGTTCCTGGGATGCAGCAGGTCATGGGCAGGACCCACTCATTTTTAGCTTCAGGCCACAGCTTTGGGAAGCTGCTCAAAGCCACTAGAGTTTGCCCGTGGCTCTTTGCCATGGTCAGTAGGCAGGCCTTCTGTATTGTGGTCACTTCATTACAGCTTCCTCCAGACCAGCTCAAGAAGAGTCCTGCATGTCTGTTCACAAGATGACGGCTTATTTATGTGGGCACTTCATCCTGGAAAGACGCTTTGTCACTTCTGGAACAATCTGTTGGTACAGTGTGTGTCACAGATCCTATTTCAGCAAGGGCACAAACTCCTGAGGTGGGTGTCCTGAGGGGCACGCCTAGCCCCCACCCCTCCAGCACATTCTCCCCTGGACCTCTGTCATAGACGAGTGAGTCTGGCACATGAGTGAATATTTGGTTTCTTCCTGGTCTTTCCAGGAATTACCTCCAAGGCTTGGGATGGCTCTGTGCTTGTTCTACACATTCTGAATGGATTTTAATCTTGAGTCCCTTGTGTTTTTGCTGTGGTCACAAGCTCAGGGCTGAGGTTCAGGGCAGACTAAACCATCATGGGTTCCACTCAGCTAGAAGAAGCCTCACTGTGCTCAGGGTTGGATGCCCTGTCATTTTTAACACTATGTATACTTTGAGACCCTCTTCCTGGGCAAAGCTATACCAGGAATCTGGAAACCCAATTGTATCCACATGGGGCAAAGCCCTGTGCTCTTTTGAGTTCTTGCTTTTGAGGATTCATCCCTGGTATGTGATAGTCATTTTTCAGAATGCCTTTGTCAGCAGGGTTCCAATTCTCAATTCCGGGGTGGATGGGCACACATGCTCCTTTTGTACGCAAAGCATGCAAAGCATGGTGATTCCTGGTAGTGGACTTAGAATATAATCTCTCTGTGTGTTTTACAACGTGCCACAAACATTAAGCATCGCCAGGCTCTTTCTGTATCTCTGACACACTAGAGTAACATGGTCAAAGTTAGTTGGGAAGAGAAACATCTGGGAGGGTGAGGGCGCCGAGAGGGAGATGGGGGAGGAGGGGTGATTAAAACCCTTCTGCTTTGTAGAGCCCCGTGAGAACCATTTTACAGCTTGAAGAAATAAACACACATTTACAGCCAGACAGGAGCATCTGGAAGGTTGGAGGCTAATGGCCGTTTTGCAGTTGGGAAGATATTAGAGGGATGACTATTTTTTAGAATCCAGTGTTTCACAGCAATTTGTAATAAACTTTCCCTGGCTGTTCTTCTAAATGACTACTTTGATTTTTTTTTTTTTTAAAAAGGATTCTCATTTCAGACTAGTTTTATGCTTATTGGCAGATTGCAAAGATCATTCAGGAGGCCCTATAAACCCCACTTCCCTTCCATTTTGTCTAATGATTTCCAGTTGCACATGAACCTGGGTCCTCTGCAAGATCAGAGAATGCTCTTGACTGCTGAACCATTTTCTCCAGCCCTGAGAAGCTTTTTTTTTTTTTTTTTTTTTTTAATTTATCCTATTTTATAATGGGCAGAGATTTGAGCAAATACTTCACCATAGAAGGTAAACAGATGGCAGACAGCTAGGCACGGTAGTGCACGCCTGTGACCCTAGCACTTGAGAATCTGAGGGAGGAAGATTAGAATAAGTTAGGCTAATCTACATAGTAAAACATCACCTCAAATTACAGTCCCCAAAAGATATATAGGTGACAAATAAGACAAAGCAGGATATCCAAGATTAGACATAATTAAATCAAATGCAGACTAAAAACAATGAGATACCACTACACCCTCATTAAGATAAATTAAATTAAAACATACTAACAAAGATGTGGGAAAGAAAGAATCATGCAAACAAATTTTTAAAGGTATTCTTGTGTAGCAGAGCCTTAAGCATGGCCACCACATGCTCAATCCACCCAATGCCGGGTAGTTGTTCCAAAGAAAAGGCCGGGTAGTTGTTCCAAAGAAAAGGCAGTACTTAGCCAAAGACAGGCAGAAGGATCAACCCTGGAACATCCCCACAGTGGAAAATTACTTAGTAACACGGAGGAGTCCTGAGCTAGTGGGCCACATGCAACAATGTAGAAGAGTCTCAGTGTAACTATACTGAGTGCAAGGAATCAGACAAAGGACTACATAGTATTGTAGGATTCCATTTCTGCTCTAGAAGATGATGGGAACACCAAGTGCTTGGTGGGGACTGGAGCAGACTACATCGGAGAGACAGAGGGACATCCGGGGGATAGACACATAAACTATCCTGATTGTGCTGATGGTCTCAGGGGCCTTTGTATGCTTCAAAACGTCTCAAATTGTCTGCTACCAACAGGCAATATGTGTGTCAACAAGTTACAGCACACTAACAATACTTTAATAATCTTCTGTTTGTGTGTTTGTTTTGTTTGCAGAGACAGGGTACATGACAATGTACCCAGACCTCAAGATGTCTATGTAGCAGAGGATGGCCCTAAACTTCTGATTCTCCCTGCCTCTCTGTCTTCTTCAGTGCTGAGATTACAGGTATGTGCTGCCATACTCTGTTTATGTATGGTTGGGGATCAACACAGGACCATGTGTGTGTGAGGCAAACAATCTACTTAGTTATATGCCCAGCTGTGAAGTATGTGTGTGTGCCAGAACACTTGTGCTTGTGAGCGTACCTTAGCTGTCTCCTCTATCACAGTCCTTAGGTTTTTTTTTTTTTTTTTTTGAGGCCTGGTCTCTTTTAAAGGTCTGGTATTATGATTGACAACCTTTTGTTTGTTTGTTTGTTTTGTTTGTTTTTTGTTTTTTTGTTTTTTTTCCAGACAGAGTTTCTCTGTATAGCCCTGGCTATCCTGGAACTCACTCTGTAGACCAGGCTGGCCTGGAATTCAGAGATCCGCCTGCCTTTGCCTCCCAAGTGCTGGGATTAAAGGTGTGTGCCACCACCGCCCGGCGTGATTGACAATCTTGTGCTACTTATACGACACGGTCTCTCACTGAACCTGGACCTCATTTTTCTACTAGGCCAGTAATTAGCAAGCTCTAAGTATCCCCCTGTCTCTGCCTCCCCAGCATCCGTGTGGACCACGCCTAGCTCTTTTTAATGTGGTTACTGGGGATGCATCCTCATCCTTCCCCAGCAAGCCAATATTCACCCACTGAGCCATTTCCATAGCCATCCAAAGCTTATTTTTTATTTTTAATGATTGCATTTGTTTTTGTCTGTGCCTATGTAGCTATGTGTATGAGTGTACATGTGAGTGTGGATGGCCATAGAGGCCAGAAGACGATTTCATGGAGCTGAAATTACAGCTGGAATCCTGTGAGTCACCCAGTGTGGTTGTGAGAATCAAATGCCTGCCCTCTGGAAGATTACCACTTAGCTATCTCTCCAGCTCCACCCCTCAAAGCTTTTAAAATGATAATATGAAAATTCTTCACTGAACCATTGCCAAGAAATTTTATTGCAAAATTCCTTTTTATCAAAGTAAGATAAGATGGTGCCAGAAGCTGCAAACCAAAGGGAGCCAGCTGCTCCAGGCAGGAGGGCTTTCTGTCTATGAGCCTTCTGTAGAGGGATGGGGTCAGCTGGATGGAGAGGGCGTAGCACTTGGCAGAGTATGGGTACCATGTGCAGGGGCTCACCCATCCATCTGCTAGCTGAGCTGCCCTGTTCTCCCAGGCCTTCCTAGGAGGCTGATTTCCTCTTGTACAGTGTGCTCTGGGTCCTGCTGTATTACCACTAGGGATGGCGTGTGCTTAACAGTGGCAAGCCCTTGGGCTCTGCATGCTTGGCTTGATATGGGAAACTTATCAACCCTGAAATCTGCGTCTGCAGGGCAGGTCCACATAAAACCAACCTCTCTCTGCATGTGTGTATCTTTCTCTCTGTCTCTCTCTCTGTCTCTCTCTCTGTCTCTCTCTCTCTCTCTCTCTCTCTCTCTGTCTGTCTGTCTGTCTCTCTCTCTCTCTCTTTTGTGTGTGTGTGTGTGTGTGTGTGTGTGTGTGTACATGTGGAGGTCAGAGGACAACCTTAAGGGCCATTCTTCCTCAGGTGCTGTCTACCTTGTTTTTAAAAATCAGTCTCTGCTTGGCCTAGGGTATGCCAAGAAGACTGGGCTGAAAGGCTGAGTGGGGAACCTCAGGCAGCTCCCTGCCTTGCCTTCCCAGTGCTGAAATCACAAGCACAGGATCCAATACCTTGCTTTGTTCTATATGTGGGTCTTGGGGAATGGAATTCAGGTCCTTGTGTCTGGACAACCTATTGGAGAGTAGAAGTCCACCATTCTTCTTGGCACCTCCTTCAGGGTAACTTCTAAGCTGAGGAGGCTTTATGGAAAGCCTTGGTGGGATGTGTGTGTGTGTGTGTGTGTGTGTGTGTGTGTGTGCGCGCGCGTGCAAATAATGAGAATTAAAATATTCTCTTAGCCTGGGATACATGAAGATCTGGGGGCCAGTCTGCTCTACAAAGACAGGCCCTGTCTCAAACAAATAGTAAGTTGCTTAACTCAAAGCATTGTTGTAAAGATTAAATGTGTGGGTTCTTGGAGTAAGAGTCCAGTGAGTCTCCACTGAGTGACATTATTGTGTGGAGTTGGGACAGTGCTTGTCCACTGTCCCCAGGAAAGGGGCCACTTGCCTCTCTGATCATTTCCCTTCAAGGGAAGAGCTGGAGAGGACGGGCCCCGTAGGTCCATCAGAATCTCCTTGTTGCAGGCTCTGTCAGTGATGGGAGGATATGCAAAGGCATCAAGTTTGGCTTTTCGCAGGACACACTCCCTCCAGCAATGGTGGCGTGTGTCATTACCCCGTGACCGAAGTTCAAGGCCACACTGGGCTATGTAGTAAGACTACACCCCAAATCACAACAAAGTACCTTGACTAGGCGCTCAAAACCTAAAGCCAGCCCTTGTGGTTACCAGGGATGCCATCTGTTTTCTCCTGTTGTCTGCTTGTTAAAGCCTAGACACGGGCACCTCAAGAAACACTGTGGGGCCTGCAGGTTGCAGAGAAACACGAGCTAATCCAGCTAACGATCCCCAAAGCTGCCTTCCTCTGATTCACCAGGAACCATGTAAGGCACTGGAGCAGCCCACAAGGGTTGACCCTGAGGCAGGGCTGTGTTCTCTCATGCTTCTTTCTGTTTTAAGATAGCCCCTTTCTGTGGTCTCTAGGCTGGTCTCTCTCCAGGGCTCACGTGATTCTCCCAGGACAGCTGTATTCTGCCGCTCTGCAAGAGATCCAGCCCGCTGGGTCAGAGTCCCCCCATCACATGCTCAGGAGGTAGGTGTTGACTGTTGTCCGACACCTTTTGCAGAGGATGGCAAGACACAGAGCAGATAATCTGTGGGTCACACCAGCTCCTGTCAAAATTTCTTTGTGGGCACTTTCTATTCTCAGAGGGATGTCTAGTGATACCTGTGGTGTCTGGGAAAGAGTTGCAAGAATGTTGGATTGCAACGTTATTCTGCCATCTTGTGGTAATCACATTGTCAGGATCTATCTCTCTCTCTCTCTCTCTCTCTCTCTCTCTCTCTCTATCTATCTATCTATCTATCTATCTACCTATCTAAACCTATCCTGTCTGCCTATCTATCACCTATCTATCTATTTATTTATTATATGCTGGAACCTGGAAGTTATCCAGGACACTTCCTTTTCTGAACAGAAGAAATGGTCAGCCTCCCAGGATTCTTTATTAATAACCATTACACTCTATGAAGAATACATTATCTAAAGAGCAAATTATAGCAGAATGTGGTAGCACACACCATAATCCCAGTACTCAGGAGGCAGAGGCATGTTTGAGGTCAGCTAGTCTCTATAAGTGAGACCCTGTCTCAAAAAAAAAAAAAAAAGTTATACTAAGATCAATTTTTAAAAAACGTATTTCTTAAATTTTATTTTTATGAGTGTTTTGCTTACATTTTAAGCACACACCATGTGTGTGCCTGGTGCCAGTGGAGGTCAGAAGAGAATGTTTGTTTCCCCTGGAACGGGAGTTATTACAAACAGTTGTGAGCTGCCATGTAGCTGCTGGGTATTGAACCCAGGTCCTCTAGAAAAGCAGCCAATGCTCTCAGCTACCAAGCCATCTCTCTGGCCCTTTAGGGTAATCTTAAAGTTGAGGATGGGGGCGCACACTTACCATCCCAGCATGTGGGAGGTGGAGGCAAGAGGATCATAGGTCAAGGCTGTCCTGGTCTCAAAAACAAACACAAATAATCAGTCTCGGTTCTTGTGTGCGATAACCTCAAATGTTCGTTCAGTAAATGTCTGTTTGCTGTGTGGAGCAATGTTAGGCTTCCAGAGATCATGAGATATGATCTCTGTTCTCAGCAAGCTTCAAAAATGCTGAAAAAGGACAACTTGTATACACGTCTAAACCAGGAGTGGTGGTGTGGTACTATCCTGTGACTTGAGTCACAGGAAGACAGAAGCAGGAGGGTCACTAGTTTGAAGCCAGCCTTGGCTAGACAGAGCCACTTGCCAAAAAAAAAAAAAAAAGTCAAATCTAATTTACAAGACCAAAAGCATGCATTTGTTATAGTAAGAGATCCACTGGAATAGGGTTGAGGTACTTTGGAAAGGAGGCAAAATCTACTGAGGAAGATGGCGCTGGAGTCCCTCTAGGGATTACTATGTTTTCTTGGGAAGGCAGGACATAGTGAGCCTGCCTGAAACCTCAGCATGTGAGGGGTAGACACAGAACGAATCAGGAGTTCAAGGCCAGTCTTGTCACATAATGCGTTGGAGGCCAGTCTAGAGCACATGAGACCCTGTCATAAAGACAAAACAAAGGAGACACACAGGAGGATCCTAGGTAGAAACCTGTGGGTTGCTACAAAATTTTTGGATCAGGTACCACTATCCCCAGTCATAGTGCACAATTTTTTTCCAGAGGCAACCTTCTCTCTGCAGCTCTGACTGTCCTAGAAACTTGCTTTGTAGACCAGGCTGGTTTAGAACTCACAGATCTGCCTGCCTCTGCCTTCCAAGTGCTGGGATTAGAGATGTGAACTGGTCCCACTGCCCGGCCTAGTGAGAGTACTTGTAAAAAACTTGTGCAGAAGGTAAAGCCCAAGTGGGAAGGAAGATGATATGATTATCTCTTCTTGTGTTTTCTTCCTGTATCCCACAGGACTGTCAGGTCTGTTTCCACACACACACACACACACACACACACACACACACAAAAGATAACCACACCCACACACCCACATACACACTCACACAACCACACCCATGGTTTTAATGAGAAGGGCTATTAAAGATCATTCTGATGTGTTTTGTTTTAAAATTCAATGTTCAGCGGGTAAAGGCCCTCACCACCAAACACCGAATTCGATCCCTGAAGGCCACAGGATGGGAGGAGAGAACCAACTCCTGTGAGTTAACCTCTGACCTCCACGTGAAAAGCTCCAGGTGGGCATGTTCCCCTCCCCTAGCAAGATAAATAAATGTATGAGTGGTAAAACATTGATTGACTGAAAGTGACTAGGGGAGACAGGCGGGCGGGTGGCTGGGGAAGAGTGTGGGTTTGTTCCGTGTAAGCCAGGCGCTAAGCCCGCAGCAGGGTATTGTTTATCTGCTTCAGGAATCTGGAAATTTAACTAGGAACTTCAGAAAAACCTCTCAGTAGAGCAGAGTCGACTGAGAGGTGACATCAAACTGGGGATCTGTGACTGTGCTCAGGAGGCACGAGGGAAAGAGAAACACAGAGGCAAGGACAGACTTCAAAGGGTGCCGATGCCTCTGGGACGCTGTAGCTTGAGGTGACTCTGAGATGAGGTTTTTCATCTGGAGGTATCCTGACAGGGAAAGACTATTTGAGAACACCTTAGCAGTTTTGCCCAGTTATGGTGGCACATGCATGGGATCTCAGCATTCAGGAGGAGAGGGAGGGAGATCAGGATTTCAACACCATTCTCAGCTCCATAGGGAGTTCCCAGGCAGTCTATGTATCTCATGTAGTAAAATAACTTTCTTTGGCTGAGGCTCGAACCCTGGTCTCCAGAGCACTAGGAAGTCTACCACCTACTTTTTTTTTTTTTTTTTAAAAAAGACTTATCTTCAGACACACCAGAAGAGGGTGTCAGATCTTGTCATGGATGGTTGTGAGCCACCATGTGGTTGCTGGGATTTGAACTCAGGACCTTCGGAAGTGCAGTCAGTGCTCTTAATCACTGAGCCATCTCTCCAGTCCTACACCTCCAGCTCTAAGTGGGTCAGACCTCTTGAGATATCTCCAATGGCTGAGGGAGGCCTGGTCTGGAGGCGAAGACCAACGAGCAGCTATCCTGAGGGTAGCTATCCTGAGGGTGGCCTTTGAGATGGAAAAGAATAGACCACTGATATTTTCCCTTGCCTGTGTGTATCCCACGATGCCACATCATATACCCCTAAATCAGGGACTGCCTCCATTGCTTTTGGGCCCCATGGAGACCAGTTCTGCCCATTTGTGCAAGTGATTATTAACTCCACGCCAGCCTCATGAGTCTTTTCAATATTTTGTGGTCTTGCTTCTGTTTTTCTTCTGCCAAGGACTGCTCACTCCATGGAAATCTTGGTTAACCGTAAGATCTTGCCAGAGAAAGTGAATGCCTTCGGCGAACACACCCAGGAAAGCTGGCCTCCTGCGTGGCTGGGAGCCTCCAGGAAGAGGGCTCCCTTGTTGTGATTAAATAGCATTGAAGCTGTTTTGTGTCTAGTTGTTAACATGTGTCTGCTTGCTTTCACCTAACATTCCAGCGCTGAGAAAGCCCAAGTCCCATCAGTCTTGGCAGAATCCTCTCAAGATGCTTTCCTCATTCAGTAGTGAGAAAGGGTTGGGTGGAGGCCAAGGTCACTGGGAGACTCTCCCCTGGTGCTTGAGAGAGCTTCCTGCCAAGATTTCCTATCCCTTTGGTGGCAGATTTGCTGTGGGAACAACCTCACCATCTGCACGGAGCCTGCAGATAGAAAACACACAGGACACGTGGGCCTCCCTGCCCCAGGCCTGCACGAGCTGTAATCGCCACCCCTGTTGCCTGCTCTTGGGAAACAGGAAGTCTGAAGGAGAGCTTGTGGTTCCACTGGGCATTTCAGCAGCTCCAGGACAGAATTGCTTAACAGTCAAATGCAGCTCCCAGGTGCAGAGCAAAGTGGCAATCGGCAATAGCTGCTTGCAGGAACCATTTTGTAGGTAGCTATTTCAAAAAAAAAAATCTCCGGGATGGAGAGATGGCTCAGCAGTTGAGAACACTTGCTGCTTTTGCAGAGGGTATACACTAGATTCCCAGTACCTACATAGTGCCTCTCAGTAGCTTGCAACTCCATTTCCAGGAGATCTGAAGCCCCCTTCTGGCCTCTATGGGCACTGTACAAATGTGGTTGGTGCTCATAAATCCCGACAGGCTCACACACATAAGTATACATAGTAAATGAATAGTTATTTAAAAAAACAATAGAACATTGTTGTTGTTTTCCATGAAAGTATCAGTAGGTCTGTCATGGTGGGGATATTCCACCCTTGCTTGTTTAGGAAATCATTTTTAAGAGGAGCAAAGACAGGCTGAACTCATGTAGACCCAACCAGAAAAAAGGTATGATAAGGGTTTTGGGTGAAGTTACATTGAAAGAGTGCTGACCAGGCATGCATGTGGTTTGATTCCCAGTACCACATCAACCAGGAACGGTGGCACCTGTCACTACATAGCAAGGTTGAGGCCAGTTCAGGCTACTTGAGACTCTATTAAAAAAAAAAAAAAAAATCCCAAAGTCGAGATGGTGGACTTTGGAAAAGAAGACATGGAAAAGAAGAGTCTTCTGTCCTCAGCGGTGAACAAAGTCCACAGACTCTCAGAACAGTAGGCTTAGTACCAAGGCATACCATTCAGGGTTCTTTGCTTCAGAAAAAAAAAAAAAAAAAATACCAGGATTGAATCAATCCCAAGAGGGAAATGTTTAGTTTTGCATCCCGCTTACGACTGTTCATCCCAGCTCTTGCTCGGGACGATTTATCTGAGCTTGCACACACACCCTTGTGTGGCAAGCCTGATGGAGGTAAGAACTGTAAGCTTAAACGTGTCAAAATGGAGGAAGGGAAGAATGAGCTGGTGGGAAAGAAGAAAAGTGGGTCAGAAAGGAGGGTTCCACGGAGCCCCTCCCCGCCTCACCGTTCTGTTGTTAATCAGACATGGGTGAACCCAGCCTGGCATCAACCCTTCTGTGGGGAATCGAGGCTAGTGATCCCGGCTCTCGTCCCGCAGTCTCACGGGCTAGCTGGCTTGCCACTTTGCCTGTTCAGGGTTCAGCACGTGCCTCTCTAGATTACCACACCCTGCCCAACCCTTGAACTGTGTTCCTAGCCAACAGAACTGTGTAAACAAGAGCCGCTGGCAGGCTCCTGCTTCTCATGGTTTCTGCTCTGAGATGAGTTTTCTAAAATGCCTCTGGGGTCCCATAGTCCTGGATGAGGCTCTCTGCTTCCTTATTCCACATTTTAGGCAAGTGACTCAAACTCTTTGGTGCTAAAGGTCACAGTCCCCGGCAGGTTTCAGCGACTGTCAGCCCCGCAGGCTACAGGTTGTGGATACCACGTAGATTTGGCTAAACTGAATTGGACTTGTGATTTCTTACTCATCCCTGGCTATAGGATGGTTTCAAGCAATGCAAGTTATGAAATATTATTATACTGGATTTACTTCCTTTCTTCAAAATTTCTATCACTATGTATCTAGGTCATCATGGAAAGAGTAAAAAAAAAAAAAAAAAGAAAGAAAGAAAAGAAATAGAAAAAAAATACTGCTTTTTTTTCTGCTAAACCTCTCTGGTGGGGCTATGTATTTTGACTTTGTATTTAGCATGTATTATTTATTATTATTATTATTATTATTATTATTATTATTATTATTAAAAAAAGACAGAGATATAGCTCCAGCTAGCCTGGTTCTTGCTATATAGACCAGGCTGGCTTTAGACTCGTAGCCACTCTCCTGTGGCAGCCTTGCAAGGGCTGTGGTTATAGACATATGACATACTGGCTTATCTAACTTTTTTAGCTTAATAAGCTGCTTCAGTCGCTTGGAGTTTGGATTCCACTTGTTCCTTTCAGCATTCACATGTTGGGGGTTTAGTCCTTAGCATGGTGATTTTAAGATGTCACAGTATCTACAGGAGGTAGAACCTTGCCTCGGGGGCTGGGGGATGTAGCACTCAGGAAGGAATGCATGTGGGGCCCGTGATACCCTGGTTGGGCTCTTGAGAGAGTGTTTTTATAAAGGTACATGCCTGGGCCTGTCTCTCAGGCTTCCTGTCTGGCTAGCTCTGACACACTCTTTCCATGATGTCATCCACAATGGGATAGGGGGAAAAGAATCCTTGAAAGAGCCAACATTATGCTGGAAGAAATTTGATAGTCCAACTTGGATGTAGTGGCTCAGGCCTGTAATCCCAGCACCCAGGAGGCTGAGGTAAGAGACCAGTGAGCTAGAGGTCAGTGTGTGGGGGAGGAAATGAAAGAGGGAGGGAAAAGAGAAGAGGCCAGAGAGAGAGACAGAGGCTTGGGGTGGTTTCCTCAGAGTTTTCTTCCTTTCCTTTCCACTGAGTTATTTCTTAGGTAGCTTGGGAATTTCAAGCAAACTGAACTAAGAATTCGCAGTTGAAAAAGAATTATGGAAGAGAGATGAAAGGCGTCCATTTCCCTGGCATACGTGTGTCAGGGGCATGTGCCTGCTGATTATCTCAGTGGCAAGCCTTTTAATTAGCAGGCCACCGTCATAGGCTTTCCTAGAGGATCTCATAACAACTCTTCCAACGAGGTTTCCACCAGGGATTCCGTTAGCTGAAGTAACAGATGACCCAATTCCAAGTTAATAAAGAGAAGATGGAAGATTTCCTAGCTCACATTAAAAAAAAAAAAAAAAAAAAAAGGTCCAGTGAGATTCCTCTCTCCTCTCTCCCAGCCTTGTGATCAAAGTGCCCCAAGGCTGATAGCAGTGTCAGCCCCTACTAATCCTGTCAGCTTCCTGCCCATGCCTGTCGTTAGAGAGAGGTCAACTTCCCATGGCAGTATGAATGCTATCTTCCCAGGAGCTCTGGTAATCATCTCCTCACATCTTTCACACACAGGCTTAAGTGTACCCGGGGGATGGACGTGTTTGTTTGGCTTACACTATCAGCTGGAGTGTGACAGACACTGAACAGTCAACCGTAAAGTCCTCCACATTCTTCCATTTGCAGGGGGCTGGGGGGGTCATCTGATCAGGGGTTGGCAAGCTATAGACATGGAACCATATCTGGCTGTTTTCAAAAGTGAAGCTTTCTTGGCACGCAGCCACGCACATAGGCTCACACGTTGCTGTTGGCCGTTCTCATGCCACAGGGGCAGAGCTGAATAGCTGTGACAGAAAGCCATAGGATCCATACAGCTTAAACAGTTTACGGCCTGACCTTTTGATGAGTTTGCAGACCTTTGCTCTGGATGAAGAAAGTGGAGTGGAGATTAAACAACCAGTCCAAAGTCAAAGGGTGGACAGGAAGCAGGGATGAGAACCCACATACCCACTGTCCCCAGGTCTGCCAGGGGAGTTTCTGTGACTGAGCTGCCATTTCTGCCATGTCCAAATAGAATGAGGCTGACTTAAACATGCGTGCATCAACATCTATGACAACTGACCCATTCTTAGAAACGACTATTTCAGGGGCTAGAGAAAGCTCAGTGGTTAAAAGTGCTTGATGCTCCTTGGGAGGGCCTGGGTTTGATTCCCAGTACACACACGGCGGCTCACAACTGTATGTAGCTCCAATTCTGGGGGCATTTCCTGGCCTCTTCCAGTCCCAGGCACACTTACATGCAGGCAAAACATCCATACTACCAAAAGAAAAATCATATATGAAAAGGGGCTGGAGAAGGGCTGGAGAGATGGCTCAGTGATTGAGAGTAACTGTTGCTTGTGCAGAGGATGTAGGTTTAGTTCCTAGGACCCACGTGGTAGTTCACAACATCCAGTTTCAGGACATCTGATGCCTTCTTCTGACCTTCTCAGACACCAGACATGTACATGGTATGCAGGTAAAAGACTAAAACACATAAAGTAAATAAATCTGGAAAATGGGGAGGCTGAAAACAGGGCTGGAAAAAATGAAAACCCTGTCTATGATGACCCAGAAGCCTCCAGTAATGTTCTATCTCATTTTACACACAAGCTTACATGAGCCTGGTTCTAAAGAGTACAGCTAGAGGAAGCCTATCACTGCAAGGAATAATTGTTCGGGGCATGGTAGATTCAGACACCCAATTTTTGAAAGACACCAGCACCAACTCCATATTAGAATATTTCAATAACCAGTGGGATAAAATGAAAGATGTAACAAATAACTTTACCTAGGTATGGTGGCATATGCTTGTATCCTGGTCCTTGGGAGACACAGGTAGAAGGGTAACTCCAAGTTTGAGGCCAGCCTGGTCTACAGAGAGTTCTAGAGCAGTTTATGGCTACTACATAGTAAGACTCTGACTCACACATGTAAGATTTTCATGCAGACAAAATGTTGATTCATATTTAACTTGATGATATTAAAACAATATATATTTGGTATTGACCATACTTCAAAATAATTCTTTTAAGATGAGATCTCACCAGAGCAGGCTGGGTTTAAATTCAATGAATTCCACCTGCTTCTGCCTTCTAAGTGTTGAGATTAGGTGTGACTTCTATTTTCTTTTTTCTTTTTTTCTTTTTATGTATATGTGTGTGTGTGTGTGTGTGTGTG
>JADRCD010222246.1:7167-27739 GCA_019843815.1 Montemys delectorum | reverse complement strand
GAGAGAGAGAGAGAGAGAGAGAGGAGAGTACATAGGCACACCTACTTTAGAAGTATTCAAAATATTGTATGATATGCTTACTTGCATTCAGTTATGAAGCAATTATTTTATTGTATTTTTGAAGGTAAATGAGGGTGTTTCCAGGTTGTATTTCTAAAAGGAGAGGCACACTGTGAATTTAGGAGTAGCTTATCAGAGGGCAAGGGACATGTGATTTGAAAAGGTAGTAAGAGAAAAAAATGTGGCACCAAATGTAAATTAATATATGTTGCTTTCCTGGAAATATTTAAATGAGAAAATGTGGATTTATAATTGAGCAATGTAGCACATAAACACTTAAGCATCTTGTCTTTGCCTTTGCCAGCTGGGCACATCTATAGCTAGAGTCAAAGCAGGATACCAGGAGGCCTTTCCAAGAAAAGAGACATGATTCCATGGTTTTGAGGAGGAAGAAGAATAGACTTCAAATAGTATAGTTTACATACAATCCAATGCCCCAACACTATGTGTACATACAAGCCCTTATTCGATGTCATATGTACTCTGCCACAATAACTTAAATGTGTTTGAGTCTGGATACAATTACATTGAAATTTGGAGCAAATGTGTCTAGATATAATATTTGTTATAGGAAAATTCCTCTCTTAATCAATATCAGAACATTTTTAGGGCTTGGGTGGGAAGAGAGCTTGGCTTGCACACAGTGAACTTCCACTAAAGCCCTGCCATGGCTTTGTGAGCTGCACATCAACAGCTCCATTTACAGAAGTGAAAACCTAAAATATTTACCCTATATAATCTCTTCCAAAGTCATATTATTTTATGATTCTGTATAGAACATAGAACCATGCTCTCTCTTTCTCAGTCTTAGCCGGAATTTACTAAAACTCATCCTGTATTCTATTGTAAAGACACCGATGCCAGTTTCTTACATGTTGTGATTGAGAAGCTCAGCTGTAGCCAGTACTTCCCCAGATGCTAAGGAAGAAAGCAGAAAAGATCTTGGTGTCAGTTTTTAACCATTATGAACACTCTAGAATGTGTCCAAATGAAATGAAATCCAAACATAAGTATTGCTCAACTTATTAATCACACTTTGAGTTAATGAGTGAGATGAATTAGAGTGAGATGTGTAAACAGGCTTAGCAGCACGGAGAGACTATTGGATTAGACACAGACATCAGAGAGAATGAGAGACAGGGAGAAAGGCAGACAGACAAAGGGAGGAATGCTAACCCTATAGATTGGCAGGGCCCATGTCTGTCCAGATGCAGAACAAATAATCATTCTAATTAACTCTCATGACTCTGTCATTGGAAGGTAGCAGGGTCTTTGATGTCATCAAATGTGAGGTACTTATAGGAAATTATCTTACTTACTTTTCTGTTGCTGTGAAGGGAAAATATAGCCAAGGTATCTTATAGAAGAAAGCCTTTATTGAGGCTTACAGTTCCAGAGAGCTAAAGTCTGTGACCATCCTGGCAGGAAGTAAGGCAGCAGGTATGGTGCTGGAGCTGGAGCCAAAAAATTACATTCTTATCTGCAAGTAGGGAGCAGAGAAAGCTAACTGGGAAGTGGGGAGATTTTGAAAGCTCAAAGCCAGGCCCAGTGGCGTACCACATGTCCTAGTCTTTCCTCAACAGTTTCACTGAGGACCAAGTATTCAACTATACAAGCCTTTGGGAGCCATTTTCATTCAAACTACAACAGAAGTTTATCTAAGAAGTTGTTAATTAGTGAAGGCCATTCAGAAGTTTGATGGGATAAGTCACAAGAGCAAAAAAGATTCACATTAGGATCAGGGATGGAAAGATAAAATTTCCTTTACAAAGCTCAAAGACTAGCTTGTGAGACTCCATGAGCTCTGTTATTAGAACCTGCATCTAAGGTGTTCTAATCTTCCATTTTCTATGAAATGCTTCTCTTTTTTTAGGCCTCTCAGTTTTGATGGAATGGAGTTTTCCTCTCTCTCTCTCCTTCTCTCCCTCTCTCTTTCTTTCCCTCCTTCTCTCTGTCTTCCATAAACACACACACCTACACACACACACACACACACACACACACACACACACACACACACACACAGCTTCTTTAATGAAATATATTTGTTTCTGTTGGAAGTTTTGCAAAGGCACTTTATGTTTGAATTTCATATGTATTTTAGAGAATTCAGAAGTTCCTTAATGGGCAACTGTCTTCACTTGGGCTCACTTTAGTCTTCAGAGACAGTCAACCCCTTCCTTTACAGAGCTTCTTAACAAAGTGGTTCATGTCTCAAAATGAGAAGGGGAGTAACAGTGGGGCAGATACATGGACCAATATGTTGAAGATGTTCTTTTTATTCAGCAAATATTTACAGGGACTCTTCTTTATAACGTACCCCACAATTAGCCATATAGCAGTAGTCTTTGCTCTTGCAGACCTTAGCTTGTGATATATAAGAAAATATCTTAGGAAAGTACGGGACAAGGTCCTCCAATCTAGGTTGTGGTTCTATTTTTAAAGTTAATGTCTCCTTCAATTCCTTATTTCCTTGCCCCTTTGATGAAGACTAGTAACAATACTAAAAAGCCTGAGAACCCTCCCATGGTGATTGTTTGCTCGGTGTTATTGGGGTTTTGTCCAGATATTGGCAATGAATCAAGAAAGTGTCTGCCCAGCCATCAAGCACTGCAAAAACATTGTTCTCTGGTGTTGTTTGATATTTGATTATCAAATAGTTCCCTGCTATCCTAGTTTGCTTTCTACTGCTGGGATGAAGACTATGACCAAAAGTAACTTGGTGAGGAGAAAGGCTTATTTCACTATGCCACTTACTGCTCCCCCTGAAAGGAAGTCAGGGCAAGAACTGAAGGTCGAGGCTTCTGCATCATGCTCTCTAGGACTTACTCAGCCTGTTTTCATATACAGCCCAGGCCTACCTACCCAGAGGAAGGGCACATCAGTCATTAATCAAGAAAATGATGCATGGACTTGCCTACAGCCCAGTCTGACAGTGGTGATTTCTTAATGGACTCTCCCACTTCCCAGGTTACTCTAGCTTATGTCAAGTTGACCCAAACTAATCAGCACGCTTGCTGTTTAACAAGCAAAGAGGGAGAGGAGATCTATATGTTCAAATCAGCTTTTAGAAACATTAGGATATTTGATATTCCAAAAAAGAATTAAAATAATCATCATGACAAAAGTCCCCTTCTTTGAATTTCTTATATGTTATGTATTTATGAATGCCCTAATTTTAAGTTATTATCTACTTTCCCAATGATAAAATCAATGTAAAAGTTGTCAACATGAATAAACTTCATAGTAGACAAAATAATCAAATGAATGCATATGCTATCCAATTTCTTAGATAGTATACATATATTGTAATTACATAAAGCACATCCACTTAAAATTACATTTGTTTTTTATATATTATAAG
The DNA here is from genome assembly GCA_019843815.1 of Montemys delectorum. Taxonomy (NCBI): domain Eukaryota; kingdom Metazoa; phylum Chordata; class Mammalia; order Rodentia; family Muridae; genus Montemys; species Montemys delectorum. The sequence goes on along the minus strand of JADRCD010222246.1, from coordinate 24,315 downwards.
CCCTGTTTAAATTCTCCAGAAGAGTTTTTGACATCATCTTTTGATATTATTAGAAACATTTTTGAGTTAAATAAGTTAATTTTTAAGTTTTTAAGACTCAAAAGGTTCATTTCTAGAGCACATCATTAGCATTTCTAGATCAGTTATTAGAAAGATAGTAATTGTTGAATCCATATCCCACAAAGTGACATCTAACTAGGCACTTTCTGAGAATACAAGGAGCCATTACAATAATATCTAGAAACTTGAACTTTTCATCATTTGCTTGGTTTTGTGCCCTTTTGAAATGGGATCTTGTTATGTCGACTGGGTTGGCCTTGAGCCTTTGAGCTCTTGATCCTCCAACCTGAGCTCCTTAACTGCTGGCATTATAGGCATGCCTTACCACACTCAGACTGAGTTTTACACACACACACACACACACACACACACACACACACACTCACAAACACACACACACCACACACACAGAAAGAAAGAGAGAGAGAGAGAGAGAGCGATCCAGACAGACAGACAGACATGCAGACAGATAAAGACAGAGAGACAGACACAGAGAGAGGCAGAGAGTCCCTAGTTTTAGTATTTATTGTTTTACATATTAAAAATAAATTTTTTACATATCTGTGTATTAGAAAACATACTTGTAAACCCAGTACCAATTTTGGACTCCAAAAGGAGGAGGCTTTTGAGTTCAAGGCCAGCCTGAGCTATATAGGATTAACTTGTCTTAAGAAAATCACCTCTTGTTTACAGTATCTGAACTGTGATATTATGGGCTTGTACTCAAAACCATTTTTCATAAACACAATAATTAGTAGATCTATGTTGACTTTAGTTGTCTGCTTTTAAATCAATGTTGCCAGATAATATCTACAATTATCTTATGTTAGCAGTGATTGATATGGCTCTATATTAATGTATCTATCACTTAATGAACTTTTTTTTTTTTTGCTGAGAATACAGAATTTGAGGGAATGTTCTACAATATAAAACATCTTGGAATATCTCAGCTGCATAAGGACTCCCTCTATTCTAGTGTATTTTTTGGTGGTACTGGTATTTAACTAAAAATGTGTGCAGGCTAAGCATGTGCTCCTACCACTGAGCTATATGCCAAGAACTACTCTAATTTCCGTGTGTGTGTGTGTGTGTGTGTGTGTGTGTGTGTGTGTGTGTGTATAAAGACATAATCAAATGACTAAAATATAATTTAACTAAATAATACAGATAATCTGACGGTTTTTATTATCTGGGGTTTCAAATGTTTTATTTTATCTTGATTTTACTCAAAAGCTACATTGACACAATATGGCATATCCGTTGAGAATTTAGACTGACATCCAACAAGACTGGTTGGTGGTAACCTTTGAAATGATAAAATTGGAGCTGGAGAGATGGCTCAGTGGTTAAATGCACTGAATGCTCTTCCAGAGGTCTTGAGTTCAATTTCCAGCTCACAACTATCTGTAATGGGATCCGATGCCCTCTTTTGGTGTGTCTAACTAAAGACAGAGACAGTGTACTCGCATACATAAAATAAATCTTTAAAAAAAAAGAAATGATAAAATCTTTTGAGTTTTTGTGTGGATAGTCTGTGTTGGTCCAGGTGCAAGGTGAGTGGGTATAAAAATGCCTACAGAGAAAAGCTGGAGAGTGAAACTGACCGACAAAGCTGTGAAGACGGGAGAGAACATATCATGCCAATCCAGGAGCTGCAGACTAGATTCTCTGTAGTCTCCATGGGCGACAGCCATACTGTAGGCTTCCTTTCAAGGTTCATGGAATTGACAGCTCTCTTCCCACAATATACCATTAAGTTAGCATAAGTACAAATTTACCACCTTTCAGCATGGTTGTCTCCAGTTCAATTTTCTTTCCTTCCAAGGTCTCACTTTCTCTAGTTGATAAATGGAGACACTGGTGCTCTTCACTGGCAGCATTTGAATCAAATAACTGGGGGTGCATGCTCATGAATGCCTGATGATTCATTTACTCTGATTATCAGGGATAAGTTATGGGATATTTCTCACATGCCTACAAAGCAAGTTCATGAAACAACAGTGTTGTTCTTTTAAACTCTAGATCATGAACTAATACATTTAGCCTCTGTCAAGCTTCGAATAGCACTTTACCTAGTGATCTAATATTGAAATCCACCACAATGCAAGTCTTTAGACTCAGCAGAATTGCAGCGAGGATTCTCTCCAGAACTGAATTGAGCCCATGTAGCAGGAAGTTCCTCCCTTCATTTCTTCTTGATGCCTGCACCCATTTCTTTGTTCTTCTAGTAGCACCTCTAAGAATGCTGCCCTACACTCCATCAAGACCACACTCCACATAGCAAACATTTCCTGCGATTTTACTTAGTCAAAATCTACCTGACTTTCAGATCTTGTTTTGTCTGTGAGCAGTGTGACTAGGCAATTCCAGACCACATGGTTGTGATTGTGCTGTTAAAAACTAACTTGGCATTTTTCGGATTGTAATCAACTAAGGAAATGTCTAAAACTTTCTCTATATCATAAAGAAAGCCAAAGACAACACTTTGATATCTTATATGGAACTAAATATGACAGAAACTATATATTAATTTTGCCATGTTTTATATTGTATTAAGAATATTTTCTTGTCTTAGTGTTACTCAAAATGCTGTTTTAGTGTAGGCATAATAATTATTTGACATTTTTATTATATAGCTAGTTATATCTTATTTTAATAATACACTTATATTTTATGCTGATAATCTCTGTTTTATTTCTTTTTTAAAAGATTTATTTATTTATTATTATATGTAAGTACAGTGTAGATATCTTCAGACACACCAAAAGAGGGCATCAGATCTCATTATAGATAGTTGTAAGCCACCATGTGGGTGCTGGGATTTAAACTCAGGACCTCTGGAAGAGCAGTCGGCACTCTTACCCACTGAGCCATCTCTCTAGCTCTCAAGTTTTATTTCTTTAAACACACACATATTTACAATTAGATGTATTTATTTGTACATGCATAATATTACCTTTAAGGGAAAGGGCTAGGGATGGAGAGAATAAACATAATTTCAGGATTTGGCTATATTGGTAGACCTTGTGTTAGGTTTTAATTTTATTTGCATTGCTAATTTTTACTATTTTATTTTTTATGTATATGAATATGCACTGTAGCTGTACAGATAGTTGTGAGCCTTCATCTGGTTGTTGGGAATTGACTTTTAGGACCTCTGCTCGCTCAGGTCATCCTTGCTCACTCCTGTCAACCCTGTTTGCTCCGGTCCCTGTTTGTTCCAGCCCAAAGTTTTATTTATTATTATAAATGAGTACACTGTAGCTGTCTTCAGACGCACCAGAAGAAGGTGTCAGAACTCATTACAAGTGGTTGTGAGCCATCATGTGGTTGCTGAGATTTGAACTTAGGACCTTCAAAAGAGCAGTCAGTGCTCTTACCTACTGAGCCATCTAACCAGCCCACATTACTAATTTTTTTGATAGTAACATTCTGGATTTCTCTCATGAAACAACCAGTACCATGTTCTCAGTCAATGTTCTTTTGTGATAATAGCTCTACCCTATGGCTTATGACTTCACTCTGGCATCCCATTTTTACAGTCACAGTCCTTCTCAGCATGAGCATGTGAATAGGGATGGCACATTTACTTCCAATAAAAGCAAGGACAGCACTTTCTCTTGAGTATAAGTGCAGGGATATTGTCTCTATTGAGTGTGGAAATAGAAGTAGTGGACGCTCGTTGTTGCTCCAGTGTCTTCCACTTGCCCACCCCAAGTCCTGACCCTGGAGGCTTGAGAAGAAGCAAGAAAGGGGGGCCCAAAGAAGAAAAGTGAAATGGGAAGCAAGTGCCTACCACACAGCTAAGTCTCTAGAACCATGTTCTTTCTAAAGCCACCACTTGCCATGAATTTTTCAGGAGTGTTAACCAATATATTTTATATTTTCTTCTTTATTTTTGGTCTCAAAACACTTTAATAAAATTAAAAAATTCTGCTTGATAAGTATAATTGTGGAGGCCTTTGTGAAAGAATGATTCTGTAACACAAGAATAATTCTAAAACCATTTGGATCCTTAGCTAAAGAAAATAGATTGGGAGGAACCATCAAATCTGTAAGACTCATTGTTATTGTTTTGTTGTCTTTGTTGGTGGTGTTTTCTCCCCTCATAGGGCAGGGCCTGGACCTGTGAGAACAGATGCCCCCTCCTTGCTCTAATAATGGCTCAACAGGAAGTTGGCATCTATCCCGACTCAACTGATAAAGGAGTTGATTCAGCTGAGAGGAGGGAGATGTACAAATGGCATCTTCTTTCCTTATTAAGGTTACAACTCATGGCCAGAAAATCCCATCTAGCTTAGGATTTTTCCCTGGTGAGTTTGTACTTGTCAACATTCCTGAAAAAGTCATGACTCTGATTATGGATAAGTAAGTGTACAGGAATGTGGTCCAAGCAGCATAGAGAAGGCCATAAGTGTTTTTGTTTTAGAAAATGCTGTTGACTCTAGCTAGCTGCAGAATTCCTGTCACTTTTTTGGCCTGCATCCATTTTTCATACCAAAGTCTTACAATCCTGGGGAGACCACTGGATGATGCATCCATCTAAATAATCAAGATGTCTAAATCTCTTGCAAATGCCATGTGCTATTACTTGTAAATGGGTTGAAAGTGATGCTTCTTGACCACCACACTGAAAATAACCAGAATCCACATTTTAGGAATGGAAGGCATGTTTTCTTGTGATATAGAGTTCAAACCAGACTTGCTGGGAAAACAAAACAAAATAAAATCCCTGGATCCCTTGGAGCTCTGAAATTATACACATACAAGCAACACTAAATGGACTCTGCAAGTCATATTTGCATAATTAAATGTTTATATGCATAATGACAATATGAAATAAAAGAAAAGAAGACATCAGTTTGAGAGGGAGCGAGAGAATAAGTGACATGGGAGGAGGCTTGAGGGAGGGAATATGAGAGGATTTGGAGGGACAAAGGGAAAGGGAAATTAATATAATTATATTCTAATTAAAAATGTAAATGAAAAAGAATAATTTTTAAAAACCCTCATTGTCTGCTATGTATTTTGCCAATTTTATATTAAAGCAGAATAATGAAAGAAAAACTCCAAGGACTTTTTCCTGCTAACAGGACAGCAAGCACAGGATTCTCTGTCAGCTTTCTGGAGAATATAGAGCTAATCCTTTGATGTAGTGGCAAAGGAAGACTTCCTCAAAGAAATGAGATAAAGCATATAGGAAAGATGATGAGGTGGTCAGAGAGAATCCTGGAACACAAAGAAGCAACAGAGACTCAGGTCTGAGAAGCTACAATCCTTTCATGAGAGCCAGCTTGAAGCCTAGAAGAGTAAGGGGTTGATAAAAAAAAAAAAAAAACATGCAAGTCAAGCTGGGAAGGATCTTGTGAACTATGTGGACAAGTGGATATCTACCTTGAGGGTAGTCAACTTTTAAATTGAAGTTAGAGTTTTGATTTTCACATCAGAAAGCATCCAGGGTTTATGAGATTCCTTTAGTTACCCAGACTAGGTGTCATTTACTAGAGAGATGGCCAAGAGAGACTAGAGTATGAACTGTAGGAGTGCATTGGCATCCATCTATCTGCCCTGTTGCTTCCTTCTTTCACCATGGTGTTCTGTTGTACAAAAATAAGCATCCTTCTAGATCTCCAGGTCACTGTTGAGTATCCTCAGACCTGAGATGAACTCAGATCTGAGATACTGAGATCTTAAAAATACCATACCTGTAACAGATGAAGATTAGGGAATCTTCTAAGAGGTGCTCTATTTGAGCTTACAGATTTGTTTCATTATTGGAGAGCTAACCATGAAAATACTCCCAGGGAAAGCCCTTCTTGTAGTTGTTGCTATATTTGCATTGGATCTTGTATAGGAGAGGAATCCCATACAAATTTTTTATTTATTTATTTTTATTTTTTAATCTAACCTCCAAAACTCACATCACAGCTAGTCTTCCTTTCACACTTGACAGATGAAGAAATTGTCACTCTGGGTGGCTTGGCCAGACTCACAAAGCTCATTTGTAATGAAGGTCGATCCAGAACTTGATAGAATTGGCAATAAGGTAAATATACTATGAAGGAAATGGTGGGGATGGGCTGTACCTTGAAAGGTAAACATTCACTCATTTAATTTATGATATATTTATTTATTCAAAAACAATGTTCTCTACATGGTAGTGGCTAATGATTACGTCTGTTTTTGTTAATTTAGTAGGAACAATTTAACAATAACAGAACTTTTTATCTTTCCCAGGAATTTCTTCCTTTGAGAAATGATTTGTTACTTGTTTTATTATGATGTATATAGACCTCTTAAAATATGGGCTTACCATTTTCCCGGTAAATCCACTGAACTCAGAGTGTGCATGTTGTCCATCAGTGCCCTCTGACCTTAGGGATTTTTTGAAAATGCCACGTAATCCAAGGCTAGATTATGTCTGAGTTTACAGAAGCAGTTACCAGAGACAACTGTCCTCTCCCGTTCTGGGATGTTGTTCCATCAAGAAGGATAATACTGGAACATTTTCCTACAGGGCAGGGAAGGATGGTTAGTCAAATATCTTATTAAAAATAAAAGCTGGTAACACAGAATATGATGAAATTTAGAAATTAGGAGGTAAAGACAAAAAGAGCCTCCATAAGCGGCAAGGGGATATGTGCATCTGGAGTATTTAGCTTTAAGTTTGCTTGATTTTCTGTCCTACTTGAGGTATACACAATTACAAATGGGGAAAAATATTAGGCGGAAAATGGTCACGAGACTAGAAAGTTACAATGAGGATGTGAGCACTAGCTGCAATCAGATCATGGGTTGCATCATCGCACATGTGAGGGTGTCTGCTTTGAATGGATGCCCTCAGGGTCTGCAGTGCTGTTGCCTGACTTTTCCCAGGGAAATATAAACAACTGTCTGCTCACCTCAGGTAGGTTCCAGGAAGAGACCATTCTAGTTAGTGAATGAATGAGTTTATTTGGGTTATTTATAGGACTATGGGTGATTCAAAGGCAGATAAATCACTAAAAGACAATGCCAGCATCAAGGATAACTTGTGAATAGTGTATGCCTGGAACTCTGTGTCCAACTTGCTGGCAACTCCACAGAAAACTCTCTTTCCTAGTAATTATTCACTACTTATATAATTTTGGAAAGGAGCCTTATAAGTCTTGTAACCTTCTTAGTGTCCCAAGTCTTGTATCTTTTATGTATTTCTTAGTCTCTTTCCAGGAGGAAAGGTATGTGTGTATATGTGTGCATGCACGTATGCATGCACGCATGTATGTGTTTGAGTGTGTGTGTGTGTGTGTGTGTGTGTGTGTGTGTGTGTGTGTGTGTGTAGGTAGAGACCAATCTCAGGTGTCCTTACTCAGAAGACAGCCACTATTTGTTTGTTGATTGATTGATTGATTGATTGATTGATAGGGTATCTCATTACCCTGAGATCACCAAACAGATAAAGCTGGATGGCTTCGAGGCCCCAAAGATGCTCCTGTTTCCACTTCCCCAGTTCTGAGGTTAGACGGACATACTGCATGCTCATCTTATTTTGCCTGAGCACTGAGGCTTGAACTCAAGTCCTCAGACTTGTATGGCAAATATTTGTATCCACTGAGCTATCTTGCTAGCTCTGGAATGCTTCAATTCTAAGGAAATAGCTACACAATAAATGCTTAGTTTCTGACTTAGATGGAGATGCTTTGGGGGAGGTTTTGTCGTTCTCCCCTAGACAGGGGAGACATGATTCAGCCTAAAGCCACTAACAAGTAACAAGCTCATAGACAGAGGGAGGCCTGGGTTCTGGGAATTGTGATAATGAGGCTGCTAAGGGCCTCTGGGCCAAGTCAGCTGCTAAGGACACAGGCCCTGGCCAGCTCCTACCTCGTGTGGGCTTTCACTGGAAACTGTAGAAGCTCATTAGGGATGAATGGTTTTAAAAATAGTACCATCTTCTCTAATCAGGCAGTGGGCTAGCACTCAGACCCTCTCAATAGGAAATGTGGGCTGAGAGGGGAAGGCTGGGCAGTCACTGAAGGGCATGCTAAGACAGCTGTAGCCAGCTGCCACCAGCTATAATTCTGGTCATACCATCACCCACCTCCAAGGTCACAGTGCTTGAAGGGCTAATTAGACGCCCCCTATAGTACTACAGTGGATTCCTTGTGAAACACTGCCAACCACTGCCTGAACCAGCCTTTCAGAAAGAGGAGACGTTATTAGGCTTGGGCTTGGGTTCGGGCAAGGCAAGTCCAGCTGGAAGTAAGAGCAGAGAACAGCGTCTCACCCACACAAGCCTGGCCTTGCCAATAGTTCCTGGCTTGTGCTTCTGGGATTTCTGATGGGAATGGATGAGAGGAAGGCTCAGACTTCCTCCCTACCAGACACTGCTTATTGGAAGGATGTTGGCGCAAACCACACTGCTGGCCGTTCCATGCTTCCCCTCAGCTCAATTAAGGCAGCAATCGGTATTTCTTAATTGCAGCTCCCGTTCCATCTCCTGCCCCTCCCCCTCTCTTTGTCCACTGCAGTGTAGTACCAGGAGACCAATTTGTCCTTAGGGAATGCCCAAGAGGGAAAAGGAAGTGACTCAAAGAGGCTGAAAAGCCTTACTACCCAGAAGAGTCTTGAAGAAATAGTTGAGAATTCAGAACTCTGCCTTGTCAACCTCATACGCAAATCTGAGGCCACCCCACCCTCCAGCAGCCAGAGTAACACATGGCCCATCACTTTGATTTATCTTTACCTGGCCTCTCTTTTCTCTATCTGATTTTCCTAGTCCCCTAGTTCTTACAGCGTAAGTGTCTTATTTTAATCCTTGTATCTTATATGAGAGACTTTGTAGAATGAGATCAGGTGTAAACATTAAAAGGAAAACTGAAATTATTTTTGTGGAAAGAAAAGCAAAACCATAAGTAATGTGATAGTCAGGGACTCTGTGTGTGTGCATGTGTGCAGGTGTGTGTGCACACATGTGTGTTTGTGATGTGTGTGTGTCTGTGTCATCTATAAACTTTAACGTGGCTGGCTCGAGTCTTTCAAATTGAACTTGTATGGTCTTTGAGCAGATACTTAAGGAAATTACTTGACATAAATGAAATTCCAGAAGTTTAGTGATTAATTCTAACTGAGGCACGCAGGGAGTTTGAAGCAGCTCAGTGAATGGTCTGGGATTCTCAGACTAAGATTTCCTAACAATTGTGTTTCATTCCTTCTCCTTTTCTTCATTCTCTTCTCCCTATTTCCTTTTTTCCATTTTCCTCTTCCTTGCCTGCATGCCTGTCTTTCTCTTACTTCCTTATATGTTTATTGAATATTCAAGTTTAAGGTCCTATATCAAATGATCATACCACAACTAATCTGATATAAATCTTTTCTAGAAGCTTATTAGTGTAATTCCTAGAGATCAGATACATTCAAATATGACCATCTGACATCATAAATGATGTGCATGTATGAGTGTGAGTTCATATGTGTATCTGTGTTTAACTTGATACAATCAAAGCCCTGTGAAATTTATTTTTCTGTTTTTCATTGTCTTGGCTGTTTCTATGTCACTTACTATGTTCAGTGCCTAGTGACTCTCTTTTAGTATTCAATATACTACGATTCAATATGCTTCCTTTCTTGAATGACATTGTAAACATAGAAACTCTTTTGTTTCAAGGCAAATATCTTTTTGAAGGCTCTGAGACTAGTAGTTTAACTTCTTTCTTGGTTACACAATTGGTTCAGATACTCCTAATTGGCGGTTAAATTGGCAGTCCTGGTGTGCCTGTGCGATGTGGATAGACTGTGAGGATGGATGATATGATACCAAAGTGCAGTCTGAAATGGTTAATTCCAATTAATGATTTCTCTGAACTTAGCTTTGGATTCTGTCTCTTTTATTCATCATCTCTGGCAAAAGCCCAATTGAGTATGAAAGTAGCAAGAGAGGTTACACTGCCACAGTCTAAAAATTCAGACAGGCAAATACCCCTCAAAATATTAACTGGGTATTGCGTAAGAATAGTCAGTGGCTCCATGCAGCTTTTGGGCATTGAATTAACTGATTCTGAAAAAGGAAAGGCTGGAAAAATGGAATTGTTCTATATCTTATTCAACCATTGGACCATGATGTCTAATAGAAAAATGTGTAAACCAAAAATGTACCCTAGTATGTAATCTAAGATTTTCTACTAGAGGACATATTTTAGCAAGCAAAAGGGAAGAAGTATCAGTAATATTAATGGAATATTTTATTAAATTCAATGTAACAAATGTCATTTCAGCGTGAGCCAAGGTAAAAATAATGGACACACATACGTGTGTATTCAGTGTATCCATGTGTGATGTGTTAAGGACTTGGCTTCTAGCTTCTGTATTTGACAGTGAATGGCTCATGGAGATTCTGGCTTCATTGGTGGATGGGTTCACTGGTGGATTCATAATCTGATGACATCATTGGGAGTGGTGGGAGTTTAGTTGTGAGGATGGAGGAATTAGGCATCTGAAGAGTATTCTGCCTGTCTGGTTTGTCTTTCCCTACTTCCTGGCTTCCATGCCTCTTGAAGGGGATCTTTGTTTCACTTTATTATGTCTACCATGATGCTTTGTCTCCTCACACATTCAAAAACATGCAACCAGCCTTTGTGGACTAAAATATACCTTTTGTTCTTTGAGCAGTTCTGTCAGATAATTTTTAGAAGAACAGAAAATCTAACAACTAAGTCTTCAAATTTTAGTATTTTGGTCGATAGTTAGTCACATTTCAAATGTAGCCCTTATGTAGGGCAGCACAGATCTGAAGAGGTGTCACCTTGTCACCATCAAAGCCAAATGGCAGTAAATAGCAGCACTAATTTTTCCCTTTATCTCATACACACACACACATAACACACACACCCACACAAATACACACACATACACACACACACCATTTGTGCAAAGTATACTTTATCCATTTAATAAATTAGAAACTGTATATCTTGTTCCTGTTTGGTGCATGAAAGACATGAAGGTCAATGAAAGGAGGTCATTTGTATTACAAATGACCATGATAAGTCACAGAGTTGAGACCTGACTCTTTTGAGCTTTATTTGATTCCAAATCCTCATACTTCTCCCAGCCAACATTCTGTAAGATCTATACACTTGGCAGCAACACAAATTGGATTTGGTATTTTTTTTCTTTTTGGGGATGGGTGGGTTGGGATAGGTAGTACCTAGAAGGTCTGGGAAGTGAATGTAATCAGGGTTCATTATGAGAAATTTCAAAATAATCAATAAAAGTATTATGTTAGGGTAAAAACAAAAATCTATATACTCCACAATAGAAATGTTTAGGATCAAAGACATTGGAAGAGTATGTTGAACAACATCTCAGTTTTGGAGAATTACTACATACATTGTCATTTTAAAGCCTTGGAAGAGTTCTCCAGTTAAACATGAAGAGTGGGCTTGTTTGTCCCTGGAATACTTATCAAGTTCTAAGGAAGCAGTGTTTCCTGTATCTGACTGTGAGCTGGTGCCAGTGGGATTCTTGTGAACCAAGTCTCCAAGTGACATAAGAGGACAGTCCACAAATAATGACAGGACTTTTGAATGTGAGGCTCAGACATTCAAAGGAGGCATTGTCTGGTGGCTCCAGCCTGGCAATAACATTGTTCCCATTTGGCCTCTGACGTGTCAGATTAAAACCAGAGAGAGTGACCTGTACGGCTCATCTTATGCACCCTGAATGCACGTAAGAATCCAGATAACTCTATTGCTGCCTGCACTTCACATAATGATGGTTTATGTTTACAATTCTAACTAAGCACCTAGGAGAGTTTAGGGCAACCTTTGAACCGAAGCAGAAAGAGATCACATTCACACAGTACAGTTTTAGCATAAGGGGAATGTGATCATATTTCAGTTTTTTGAGGATTATGGGCATGTATACAAAAAAAATTAGCACTTCGACTTACTAAGTCCTAAACACGGCGGCTAAAAGACTTAATAGCTCAGCCATAGGCAGAAGCAGTCATTATCACCATCAATGTTTTAAGATGTCAAAGTGGAGTCACAGAGAGGGTAAGCAACATATCAGAAGTCACTCAGATAGAAACTAACCTAACTTTCCTTCAAGTCAGCAGACCACTGAGCCTGAACGTTCAGCAGTCACCACTGGATTGTGAGTGGTTAATCTAGAGCAGTCCACTTTAGAGCCCAATTGGACGAGGGTGCTAAGTAAGTTTGTTTACATATGTGCAGAGAGACAAAGAAAAATGTAAAAGACAGAGTGCAGATGAAGATATGTTAGAGATTAGGAGAGAGGCACAATGAGGCTTGCCTTCATATAGTACTTCATGAAAAGAGTTCATATGCATCATCACGGTTGATGGTCAGAATGATATTGATAATGGTAGCCAAGTGGGAGGGGATGCTCCCTATTTGATGTCAATTTTCTACCCTTTCTAACACTTAACCATCCCTTTCAGAAATCATCCTCATGTCTCTTCCAGTCTCTCCTCTTTGCCTTAACTCTTCTAGACACATTTTTTTTCTTCTTCTTGTTATGACTGGTATCAAACTTAGGACATTGCACATTTGAGACAAACACTCTAGCACTGAACTAATAGCCCAGCCTAGACACACTTTACAAGCTTGTGTGTTTCATGTCTGTCTCTCTTTTACATCCTATGGAACATTCTGCAAGTTCTAAGTCCAGACACCACCCAGGCTGCACTCCACACGTTTCTAAGGCCCCAGTGAGACTGACCAATGTTGTGTGGCAAGAAGCCAACACTCTTATTTCCTGAGGTTGGATGGCTGGAAGGCCTCCTCCTGGTGTCTCGGCCCGTTTCCCAGCACACAGCTGCTGTGCTAGAGGCTGGGTAAGTGTTTCAGCATTTGCCTGGGAAACCACACAAGTGAGGGTTGGAAGATGGAAAGGCTCCTCCTGAGTCAATATCAGGGAAGAACAATGCAAACCATGGTAACAAGGAGCCTGGTTGGAATCTGTCAGGACAGTGCCTAGAGATTCCCATCCAGGTAAGAGCAGAAGACCTTAAAGTCTAGCTGAGTACTAGTGTCGAAAATCCATTTGTGGGGTACTGGTATTAAGGGGATTTTTTTTGGAATTCTCTAGTTCCTTTGCTCAGGTATCACACAGAGAAAGTTCTCCTTTGAGGGGACCTGGGTGTCACTCTGGCAAACTGTAGGCCATCTTTTATTTTCTCCTTTGTTTCTTTTTAATATAATCAACAGCTGTACAAAGTAGTTGCACTTTTTGGATTTTTTCCATACAAGATACACATCAGAATTCAACTGAGGACTCTACAAAATTGTCCATGTAGCCCCAGGCCCTCTGTAAAAACTCTTGTTTGGACAACTGCAGGATGTAGAACCAAGGACTTCCTTCCCTTCAACATCTCACAGTTTAAGGAAGAAACTTGCCAAAATGACCCCCCAAAAGAAATAAGGGAAAAAGAAAATATAATGAACCTAATGAGGTGAACAAAACTGATTCTTTCATTGAAACACAATGATAATGACATTATCTATCATTTATTAAATGATATTTGTCAAACAATTAACTCATCCATTTATACCATTAATTCAATAAAGATTACATTGCCTTCCTCTCTTTCTCTCCCTCTCTCTCTTTCCTCCCTCTTCCTTTCTCTGTGTGTGTGTGTTGCTGAGGATTAAACATAGGGCCTCATATATGATAAGTAAGTGCTAGTTCATTAAGTCAGATACCCAAATCATATTATATTATTTAATTCTCATAGTAACTTTTAATAAGATAAATTCATCCATCCAACAAACATTTATCGAACACCTACTATATGCTATGTACTCTTCAAGGTGCAAGTAATATAATAGTGGACATACAGGATGTACATTCCAATAGGCATGAACAGAAATCATGAATGTATAAAATTACAATATTCTAGATGTTGACAAGAGCAAAAAGCAAATTTAAGCAAGGTAAAGAGTGTATAGGATAATGCCTGAGCTATTGGAGTAGTATTAGGGTTTCAGAGGTGGCAAAATATGACCAAAAAAAGCTTGGAGTAGAAAGGGCTTATTTCATCTTACAGCTTGTAGACTGTTGTCCAGGGAAGCCAGGGAAGAAACTAAAGACAGGAACCTGAAGGCAGGAACTGACACAGTGGTCATGGAGAAATTCTGCTTACTGTCTTGCTTTCTATGGCTTTCTCAATCTATTCTCTTATAGCACCACACATAGTGAGCTGGGCCCTCTAATATAAATTATCAATCAGCAAAATACTCCCTAGGCTTGCCAACAGGCCAATCCCATGGGGTTATTTTCTCAATCAACATTCATTCTTCCCAAATGACTTGTTGCTATCAAGTTGACATAAATCTAGTAAGCACAAGGGACCTGTTCACAAAGTCTTTCCCTGAGCCAGTAATTTCAAGGATATTCGCTTCTTTCTCCTATCAGATTCAGGATATTGAATAAAAGTTGAGGTCCTTGATCCATTTGAAGTTGAGTTTATTCAAGGGTGAGAGACAAGGATCTAGTTTTATTCTTTTACATGGAGCTATTCAATTTAACCTGCACCATCTGTTGTTGATAGTGCTCTGACTTCTTTAGCATATATTTTTGACCTCTTTGTCAAAAACTAGGTGTTTGTAGGGACATGGTGTTTTATGAAGGTATTCAAATCTATTCTGTTGATCAACATGCCTGTTTTATGTTAATACTATGCTGATTTTATTCCAGTAGCTCTGTTGTATAGTTTAAAACAGGAATGGTTGATACATTTACCAATTCTTTTATTTTTCAGGATTGTATTAGATATCTTGGTTTGTGTTTGTGGTGTGTGTGTGTGTGTGTGTGTGTGTGTGTGCATGTTTATATGTGAAGCTTAAATGTTTTTCAATTTCTTTGAATAATTATATTAGAATTTTGATGGAAATTGTTTTGAATCTATAGATTGCTTTTGGTAGAATGGCCATTTTCACACTGTTAATCCTATTAATCCATGAGCAAGAGAGCAACTGACATCTTCAGTTTCTTTCTTCAGTATTCTAACTTTTATTATACAAGTCTTTCACTTCTCTTGATGAATTCTAAGATTTCTTACTAGTTTATTTTTAAGGTTATTGTTAATGACATTGTCTTTCTTATTTATTTTTATGAATAGCCAGCACACTAACTCTGTCATTTGTATGTAGGAAGACTGATTTTTTTTTTTGTGAGTTAATTTTGTGCTGAATGTATTAATCAGTTGATTCTTGCTGGAGTTTTTAGGGTTTTTCATCTATAAAATTATAACATCTAAAAGTAAGAATATTTTGATTTCTTTTTTATTTGTATTCCCTTGGTCATCTTGACTTATTGATATAGATACAAATTCAAGCACTATGTTAGTCAGGGATGAGTGGACATCTTTGCCTTTTTTCAGACATTAGTAGTAGGTAGTGCTTTGAGTTTCTCTCTGTTTATAATGTTTCCTGCAAGCTTATTATCAATTTTCATTATTATGTTGAGATATATCCGTCATATTCCTTGTCTTCCCAAAACTTTTGTCATAAAGATATGTTAGATTTTGTTAAAGGCCTTTCCTGCATCTAATGAGATAATCATATAGCTTCTGTGCTTTAGTTTGTATATGTGGTGGATTACATTTATTGATTTATCTATATGAACTATTTCTGTGTGTCCGGGATGAAGCTAACTTGATCATGGTGTGTAATCTTTCCCATATGTTCTTGAGTTCAGTTTACAAGTGTTAAATTGAGTTTTTTTGTATCTATGTCTGTAAGAGATATTGGCCACAAGTCTTCACTTTGGATTGAGTCTTTGCCTGGTTTTGGTATCATGGTTAAACTTGTTTCATAAACAGAACTTGGAAACATTCTCCAGTTTCTATTTGGTGGAACAACTTAAAGGAGTATTGTTGTTAAGTTTATGAACATCTAACAGAATTCCCCCACTGAATCTATGTGAGCCACAGTAGTGACCTGCCTGACAATACATGCCTACTAGTTCAATAGTGAAGTTACCAGTTACTTTTTAATTAGATTTAAAGCCACTCCATGAGAAAGAGCCCAACCCTGACACTGTTAATGAAGCCAAGAATCTGTTACCAAACAGTTCATGGAACTTCAGGGAAAACAGACTACTTTTATTCTGCTGAATGGACATAGTAGTAACAGACTTCTAATGATTTGATATATGAATAGAGCAACATATTGATCAACCCTCATCAGAGAAGCTTCCTCCTACAAGAGATGCACCAAAGACAGAGTCCCTCAACTAATGAAAATGTAAAGAATAAGAGAATTTGGAATGTTTCTCCCTAAGTGGGATGCCTGCTATCACATCCCTTCTCTCAAGGCTCATGCGTGAATCTATAAAGAAGAGAAGTCAGAAAGATTGTTAGGAGACAAAGGTGGTGGATGACTTTAGGGAAACAGTGTTTTCCCCATGTAATAGGATAGATACACATACGAAGTCACAGAGATTGTTTAGCATGTACAGCAATTGCACGAGGTAAAGTCAGACAAGAACCCAGAATGGAGGGGGTGGGCATAAAGTCCCATCCTTTAGCTCAGGAATATTGGCATTTGATTTCTGTTGGGAGTGGAAAGTCAGTTTTCTTCAATGGAGTGACACCCAGGGTAGGCACTATGTCCATAAATAGTTGTTTAACACAGACTATAGTTGATGAATTTGGTTTTTTAAGAAATAGGCAGGCAGGCAGGCAGGCAGGCAGGCAGGCAGATAAAATATGAAGTTGAGGAGTAAGAAGGAGAGAAAGGATGTTGTGGAAAGTGGTGAGAATCCAAGAACAGTTGGAGGAGGAGGATGAATATAATCAAAACAAACTGTATGAAATTCTCAAAGAATAAATAAAAACCATTATTTTATTCTATAACTGTTTTATTTATTTACATTCCAAATGTTGCCCCCATCCCAGTTCCTCTAACAGTTTTTTACCCCATTTGCCCCTCCCCTTTGCCTTTAAGAGGGTCCTTCTACCACCCACCCCTTCACCCACCATGCCTCAAACCACCTACCCCCTCACGCACACATACTTCTTCACACCGCCCCACTTCACACACACACACACACACACACACACACACACACACACACACACACACA
>JADRCD010222244.1:0-27893 GCA_019843815.1 Montemys delectorum | reverse complement strand
CTTCTGACATTGTTCCACTCTTTGTCCCTGTATTTTCTTTAAAGACATATGCTCCTCTATGTTCATAGCAGCCATATTTATAATAGCCAGAATCTGGAAACAACTCAGATGTCCCTCAACAGAGGAATGGATACAGAAAATGTGGTACATTTACACAATGGAGTACTACTCTGCTATTAAAAATAATGACTTCATGTAATTCACAGGCAAATGGGTGGATCTAGAAAATATCCTGAGTAAGATAACTCAGTCACAAAAGACCACACATGATACGTATTCACTGATAAGTAGATCTTAGGCAGAGAGTGTGGAATGCCCACAATAGACTCACGGACCACATGAAGCTCAAGAGGAAGGAAGACCAAAGGACGGATGCTTCAGTCCTACTTAGAAGGGGGAACAAAATAATCAAGGGAAGTAGAGGGTGGGAGGGACTTGGGAGGAAGAGAAGAGAGGAAGAATCAGGTATGAGAAGAGATGGAGGAGATGTACAGAAGGTCAGGAAATTGAACAGAGGTGTGTAGCAATAGGGGATGGGGAACTAGGGGTAGCAACCAGGAAGTCTCAGATGCCAGGAAAGCAAGAGCCTCCCAGGACCCCACAGGGATGACATTAGCTGAAATACCCCACAAAGGGAGGGAGAACCTGTATCCAGAGGTTAGGCATGGCCTCCTGGTTGAGGGATGGAGCCACCCACCCATCTCCAAAATTTTAACCCAGAATTGCTCATATATACTCTGAACCACTGAGCCATATCTCCAGCCCCATTCAAATATTGTCACTGTTGCATGAAAAAAAAAAAGTTGTGTAAATTCATCACGGTTTCTCCACATCTACCAGTCATTTAGGTAAGGGCATGGCACTTTTAGTTAAAAAAGACTTTTTTTTTTAGATGTTTTCTTTATTTACAATATCTCCTTTCCCAGGTTTCCCTCCAGAGAGAGAGAGAGAGAGAGAGAGAGAGAGAGAGAGAGAGAGAGAATAAAATAAAAAACAATAATTAAGACAAATCCTTGTTCCCTCCGCCCTCCCCCTCCTGTTTACTGGCCCTGGTATTCCCCTACACTGGGGCATAGAACCTTCAGAGGGCCAAGGGCCTCTCCTCCCATTGATGACCAATTAGACCATCCTCTGCTATATGTATGCTGCTGGAGCCATGAGTCCTACCATGTGTACTCTTTGGTTGGAGTTTTAGTCCCTGGGAGCTCTGAGGGTACTAGTTAGTTCATATTGTTGTTTATCCTAAGGGGCTGCAAACCCTTCAGCTCCTTGGGGCCTTTCTCTAGTTCCTTCATTGGGGACCCTGTACTTAGTCCAATGGATGGCTGTGAGCCTCTAAAAGACTTCTTGACTTCTTGTACCATCTTGTCTTTCAACTAGCTTGAACTGTTCCAGAGGACGCAATGCCCTCTTCTGGCCTTCACAAACACTGAATGCACATGGAGCACAGACACATTTCCAGGCAAAACATCCATAGCCATTTTTTTTTTTTTTTTGAGACAGAGTCTCCCTACTTGATATGTAGACTAGGCTGGACTCAAACTTACTGCCTGCCTCTGCTTCCCAACTGCTGAGATTAAAGGTATGTCCTACCACAACTGGCCTTTTTTTTTTTTTCAATTAAGAAAATCCGGGCAGTGGTGGCACACACCTTTAATCCCTTGGGAGGCAGAGGCAGGTGGATTTCTGAGTCCGAGGCCAGCCTGGTCTACAGAGTGAGTTCCAGGACAGCCAGGGCTATACAGAGAAACCCTGTCTCGAAAAACCAAAAAGAAAAAAAAAAAAGAAAAAGAAAAAGAAAAGAAAAAGAAAAGCACCTACTGAATAAAAGTGACAAAGAAAAGGAGAGGTGGAAATAGTTTTACTATGGGGAGACAACGAGCATCCAAGGCACAAGACTGCCTGTTCACAATAGATCATTTTCTTGAGATGGAGCTGAACTAAAGTTTGGGGAGTTTGAGATTACAGTGTTTTGATGTCATTCACACTCTGTTAAGGAGCAAATTATTTTCTAAAGGTCTATCATTTATATTATCATTAGCCTTCTAAAAAGCTATTTGAATCTCTCTTGCATTTTTTCTAAAAGCTCTATACTTTCTTCTTAAATTTATAATGATGATTGAGTCTTATGTTTTGTTGATGACTGAAATAGGATCTTACTATGTAGCCCACCCAGGCTGGCCCTGAGCTCATAACTATCTTTCCTTCACTTCTCAAGTACAGGGGTTATAGTTGTACATAAGCATGCCCTGTCAAATGTTTGGGTTTTTTTTTTTATCTCGTGTGTGTGTGTGTGTGTGTGTGTGTGTGTGTGTGTGTGTGCATGTGTGTAGGGAGAGGCAATATGTATTGTGAGTGTGTGGAGTTTTTTTTCTCGTGTGTGTGTGTGTGTGTAGGGGAAAGGCAATATGTATTGTGAGTGTGTGTGTGTGTGTGTGTGTGTGTGTGTGTGTGAGTGTAGGGAGAGGCAATATGTTTTGTGTATGTATGTATATGTGTGTGTGTAGGGAGAGGCAATATGTATTGTGAGTGTGTGGGTTTTATGTGTGAAATTCCTCAATTGCTCTCTGCCTTATTCATTGAGACAGAGTCTCTCAACTGAACCTAGAGCTAGCCCATGTGGCTAGCCTGGCCATCTTGCTCTGGGATTTCCCTGCCTCCCCCTTCCTACTGCTGGAATGAAAGGCAGTGTAAACCCGCCCAACATTACTGTGGGTGCTCGGGATCTGAACTCTGGTCCTCACACTTTTCTGGTATTTTAGCGACTTTTCTATTACTGTGATAAAATGCCATGATCAAAACAGCTTACAGAAGGAAAAGTTATTTTGGATTATATTTCCAGCTGGAGCATCCATAGCAACAGGGAAGGCATGGCATGCTGGCAGGAGCAAGAAGCTGGTTGGCTACCTCTGCATCCCTATGTAGGAAGCAGAGAGAGCAGAAGTCAGGGCACTCCATAAATCCTCAAAGCATGCTTCCAGTGACTACTTGCTCCTGCAAAGCTTCACTCCAAAAAACGTCCATAACATCTCCAGAGAATGCCACCAACTGGGGGACCAAGTGCTTGAATGCAGGAACCCATGGGGGATGTCTTCCATTCAAATCATCACATCTGGCAAGCACTTTAACCACAGAGCTATCTTCCTATTCCACTATTGTATGTCTTTAAATTAATTCATAAATGGAAGTGCTTTAGAAAGGCAATCTGTGCCTCTAATAAAAATTTTCCTTAACCATTTGAAAAATTGAAACATCAACCATTCTGTCTTCATAAAATGTTATAGCCTTTTTCTTCTTGGAAAGGGAGAGATTGGGGAGCTGGTGACTAAAAAGTAAGAAATGCCAGGCGGTGGTGGTGCACACCTTCAATTCCAGCACTTGGGAGGCAGAAGCAGTTGGATCTCTGTGAGTTGGAGGCCAGCCTGGTCTACAGAGGGCATTCCAGGACAGTCAAGGCTACAAAAAGAAACCCTACCTCAAAAACCAAAAACCAAAACAAAACAAAAAATAAATAAAAGAAAGAAAGGAAAAAACGAAAGAAAAGGGGCTGGAGAGATGGTTCAAGGGTTAAGAGCACTGATTGCTCTTCAAGAGGTCCTGAGTTCAATTCCCAGCAACCACACAGTGGTTCACAACCATCTGTAATGAGATTTGGTGCCCTCTTCTGGTGTGTCTGAAGACAGCTACAGTGTACTCATGTTTATAAAATAAATAAATCTTTATAAAAAAAGAAAGAAGGAAGGAAGGAAGGAAGGAAGGAAGGAAGGAAGGAAGAAAAGAAAAAATCTTAGGAAACATTGACTATACATAAAGTTCCTCTTTTAAATTTCTGTTTGCTTATTAAGGTAATTGAGAAAACCTCCAACAAAAATCAGTTCAACTTTTAGGATTCCTTGCTGGTATGCTCATTCCTATTCTTGAAAAAGCTCTTAGTATGATATATGTCTATGTTTGAAATGCATCCTTTTACTTACCTGGTAAGAGGAGAAACTTGATTCATTCTTTCCAGAAGCTGAATCGGAGCCTACAATGTAGCAGGTAACAAGTTAGTTAGTTGTTGAGTGAGTAGATGTTTATTTGTTGGGTGTCCATCAGCCAGTGGACTACACAGTGAAAAAGTAAACTCAACCATTGCCTTCTCATAGCTTACAGTGTGCTAGGGGAGGAGGTAACTTTTTTTTTTTTAAGCAAGAAAGTGTTCAGATAAAGAGTAAAAGGGGAAAGAACAATGCTCTCAAAAATAGGCAGCGGGCACTTTGGAGCACTTACACTGCCGATCGATAGTTGAGGAAGCTTGAATGGCTCGGGTATTACCTTCATCCAGACCACACATTGAAGAAGTTTAAATTAACTAAAGCACTTGCACAAAGCTGTTGATGCAACCAGAAGGATTTAACCGAGAGGGCTTATAAAGGGATTGCTTACAGAGATGTGGGAGAAATGGGAAGATAAAGATTTTAAGATCCAAACAGGTCTGAAGCCTGAGTAGTAAAATGTGCTTAGCATGAGTGAGGCCTTGGGTTCAGTATCCAGCACCAAAAATTAAAGAACGTAGCCAGAAGCCATTAATATAACTATAGTCCAGACACCTAGGCTGGGCTAAAATTAATTACATTTAAGTAATTAGACTGTGAGAAGACAGCATAAACCACAGATGTAAGTTATCATTCTACGTAAGCAAAACCAAACAAACCCCGTCGCCCCACTTGACTGTATCATCAGCCCCATCACATAAGGTGACATCTAGTAGAGCTGGAGGCAGACAAACCTATGTGCTGAAGGTAAAATGGCATCCCACAGACATGCCTTCCTGAACAGCAGTACTAATTCATGTTTAAGTATAAAGACCCTTTCTGTTTCAAAGAGTTATACCTCTTCTACAATTTTGCATACAAAGTAGTTGTTATAGTTAAGCAGTCAGGTTAATTTTAAGATTACATTTGTTTTTAACTACTATCTAAAGGGACAAAATTGTATATGTTAATGGGATATTGTGTGGTGTTTATAGATTTCTGTCTCCTCAAATATTGCCTTATGGTGAAAACATTCAAGAGCTTTTCTCCTGCCTTTCTAGAATAGCTCTTTATTGTTAGCCGCAACCACCCTGCTACAGTGCATACAGATGCTCTTGCTCCTTTCTAAGACAAATGTAGAATTCATTGCTCCACTTGCTCTCTTCCCTCCTCTCTCTCACCTCAGGTAACCACCATTATAGTTGTCACTCAGATCAATTTCCAGATCCCAGAGGTTAGAGAGATCCTGTAACACTTGTTTTATTTCTTTTCTTTTCTTTTCTTTTTTTTTTTTTTTTTTTTTTTTTTTTTTTTTTTTTTTTTTTTTTTTGAAACAGAGTTTCTCTTTTTTTTGAGACAGCCTTGGCTGTCCTGGAACTCACTCTGTAGACCAGGCTGGCCTCGAACTCAGAAATCCACCTGCCTCTGCCTCCAAAGTGCTGGAATTAAAGGCATGCGCCACCACGCCCGGCAAATATTGCTAAGCCATCTCTTTAGCTCTGTTTCTCCTATGTATACCCAGGTAGTTTTGTATTTTTTCAGCTCTCAGCTTAATATTTTATTGTATCACAAAAGGCTTTTCTGATCTCATCACACTTAGACCGTACACAACTAAGACTAAGTCGGGTTTTCTAGAATATATCTTTAATGGGTCCTTTTTTGTTGATGTTTTTGAGACAGGGTTTCTCTGTTTAGCCCTTGTTGTCCTGGAACTTCCTTTGTAGACCAGGCTGGTCTCTCTCTTCTTCATGGCAAGGTCTCCCTTGCTGCCCTAGAACTCACTGTATAGACCAAGCTGATCTCAAACTCATCCCTCATGTTTCTTAAGAATTCAGAAGAGAAACATGTTTCTTTCTTTCTTTCTTTTTTCTTTTTTTTTTTCTTTCTTCGAGACAAGGTTTCTCTGTGTAGCCCTGGCTATCCTGGAACTCACTCTGTAGACCAGGATGGCCTCGAACTCAGAAATCCGCCTGCCTCTGCCTCCCAAGTGCTGGGACTAAAGGCGTGCGCCACCACCACCCAGCAGGTTATTTCAACTAACACAATGATCTCCAGTTGCATCTACATTAAGTCCGGATAATTTTACTAGACTATGAGAGTTGCATAGAACTGCGTCCTACTACTTAACTCTGCCCTATATTTATGTTCTTCAGATGAAGAAAACTATTCTCTGGGGGTCTAATGATGAAACCAGCAACAAGTTGAACAGAAATTTAAAACTATATTTGAACAAAGGTGTAAAGCAGGTCTTCTGTGTTTTAAATATATTAATAATTAATCTTAAAACATCTTAGAAAAATTAATTACTTAAGAGAATATTTTGTAAATTTGCACATACCATCTCATTGTTCTATTCCATGTGAAAATACATCAGAATCTGACTTTTTTAAAAAAAAAAAAAAAACTATCTTTAGAGAAAGTCTGGAGAAGTTATTACACTATGTATTCAGCAAGGCTGGCAGTTTCTTTCTCCTGAGAAACTGAGTTTTTCTTTAGTCAATGGACTATGTCTGAAAACTGGCATTGGAAGAAGTGCTTGCTGACAGGAGCCTGATACAGCTGTCTCCTGAGAGGCTCTGCCAGATCCTGACCAATACAGATGCGGATGCTCACAGTCAACCATAGGACTGAGCACAGGAACCCCAATGGAGGAGTTAGGGGAAGAACTGAAGGAGCTGAAGGGGCCTTATCTGGCATCAATGGCAGGAGAGGTCCTTGGTCTTGTGGAGGCTTGATGCCCCAATGTAGAGGAATGCTAGGGTGGTGGGGTGGGAGTGGGTGGGGGGGGCACCCTCATAGAAGCAGGGTAAGTGGGGATGGGATAGGGAGTTTGCAGAGGGGAAACCGGGAAAGAGGATAGCGTTTGAAATGTAAACAAATAAAATATCCAACTTAAAAAAAAAATGAAATTGGCATAGAAAGTGGTAAAAATACATTTTCGGAAAATTGCAAAAAATAAGTCAAATAAACTAGCTCTAATAACTAAGAACATCTATGAGAAAAACATTTTTATAGATTGCATAACGTAAGTTAAATTTGGAAAATATGCACATGAATATACTTTAGAGTATCATGTGTACTGAACTTATTTCTCTTTTCCTGCCGGTTTCTACATCTATATAGAAGTAGTTTGTATTTGTAAGAGAATCTAAGTAATCAAATGACAATGGCGCCGCAGCATAGACCAAGTCTGCTGGTTCTTTCTGGCATTTACTGATACAGGCATTTTGGGTTGAATCTACACAGTGCTGAAGCCAAGCATGACTCCCTCCCGCCAGCAAAGCCATGGTGATTATTTAAAAGACCGCGGCACCCTTAATTAGAACCAGTGAGGCTCAGTAATGAAGGTAAGGAGTCATCCGATTCATAGTATATATACATGTGATACATGTATACATAAAATACAGCTGTTGTGATAGTGAAATCAGCAATATTTGCTATTAGATGGTATAATACACACACACACCCCTAGTAAGAAGGTTGATAATCCTAAGCAATGTGGGTGATGATAGGCTATTAACTAAGACAAGAAATGCAGCAGATGAAACAGGTTTTATGGAATAAAAATTGAGAGAGTTCGGGTTGGGACATCAACTTTAGATGCCTATTAGTCACACAATGAGAGTCATCAAATAAAATGCTGTACAAATGAGTTTCAGAAGAACCTAGAATTCCTTGAGGGTAGATTTCTAGTAGTCGAGTTGCTGGGTCAAAGGTTATGTGCATGTTTACAGTGTTGTCCTGGAGCCAGCTGGCTAGAGTGGAGGGTGCAACAAACTGAGCAGAAATGGCAAGCGTGCAGCCCTCTGAGGGGAAGCGGCCGTTGAAAATTAAAGGCGGAAGTACTGTTTCTTCAGTCACCGTTTAGAGGGATAATACAGACCACCACAGAGAAGCAGAGAAGACATGGTGGCAGGCAGATGGCTTCCTGGCAGGGCGAGTGTGCTACTGGATCACTGTATCTACAACTCAAAGACTATGAAGAAGAGAGAGCACAGGAAATGGGCCGGCTGTAACTCCCAAGGCCCGCCCTGAGTGACCTACTTCCTCCAGCCAGGCTCCACCTCCTGAAGGGCCCACAATGTCCACAAAACAGTACCACTACCTGGGACCAAGTTGAAGATTGTGCTGGACACTTTACATTCAAACCATGTGTCCTAGTGTGCTTTGTGTTTGCTGTGATAAACACCATGACCCAAAACAACTTTGGGAGGAGAAAGTTTATTTCATTTTACAGATTACAGGCAGTCATTTTGGGAAGCCAAGGCAGGAGCTTAAAAGGGAACCACAGAGGAAAGCTGCTTCCTGGCTTACTCATCTACCTTCTGTGTATAGCCCAGGCCCACCTGACCAGGCACGAAACTGTCCACAGTGGACTAGCCCCTCTTATATCAATTACCAATTAAGAACCCCAGGAACAGCCATGCCCAGAGCCCAACCTGATGCGGCCAATTCTTCAACTGTGGTTCTCTCTTGGCAGTGTCAAATTGATAACTAAAGCTTACTATAAACACACCATACCATTAGTGAAGTCATGTGTAGCTAACGTTTTCTTTACTGGAACATTTTAAACTAATAATTCAACTTATTTAATAGCTATTCGGCTGCTTGGATCTCTCTCTTTTTCTCTTCAGCTTTGATAATTTGTTTCTTTCAGAAAGAAATTTGCCCTGTCAATTAGACAGAATTTGTTGCCTGAGTCTATATTTTCCTTTAACTATCTATAGCGATTAAATCTTTATCTCCAACCCCCTCCCCCCCATAGCTGGGAATGAAACTCGGGACCTTGTTCATGCTTGGCAGGAGCTATATCCTCCTCTGCTCCTCCAGATTCTCTTTTAATCTGTAACAGTTCTGGGCTTTTTCTTTGACAACACTGATTTAAAAAAAAAAAAAAAAAGAATTTGGCTAATCTTTTCATAGAATGTCTCACCATCTGTGTTTATTTGATGGCCTTCTCAAGATTACATTATACATTCTTGGTAAGAATATTTCACAAGTGATATTGTGTACTTCCCACTGTATCACATCAAGAAGCACGTGCCAGTAGTCCCAGCAGCTCAGGAACTAAAGCACAAAGATTGCTTGAGCTCAAGAGTTCCAGGTCAGCCTGGGTGACACAGTGAGACTCTGCCTAAAAAGATAAAAATAAAGCAACCGCACATACACAAAGCAGCTCCGTGGCGATGGTGCTTGGTAGTCAGGTGGTACTGAAAAGATCTCATCATTGTTTGTTGGTTTGCTTGTTTGCTTTATAATGGTCCCATCGTGTAGTCTGGCCTGGGACTCTAACATAGACTAGGGTGGCCTTGGACTCACAGAGATCTACCTGACTCTGCCTCCTAAGAGCTAATATTAAAGGTGTGCACCATCGTGTTATCTCTGATTTGGTTTGGTTTGGTTTGGTTTGGTTTGGTTTGGTTTTTTGAGACAAGGTTTCTTTGGGTGGCCCTGGTTGTTCTGGAACTTGCTTTGTAGACTAGGCCGGCCTGGAGGTCAGAGATCTGACTTGCCTCCCAAATGCTGACTTTAAAAGCATGCAGATTTGGTGGTGTGGTTTTTTGGGTATTTTGGGGGGAGGGTTGTTTGTTTGTTTTGTTTTTTGAGATAAAGTTTCATGTAGCCAATAAAGGCCTTAGATTTGCTATATAGAACAGAAAGATCTCAAACTTGTAATCCTCCTGCAGCAGCCTTCTGAGTGCTGGCATTACTGGCATGTTCTACCATGCCTAGCTGAGATCGCTCCATTTTAGTGATATATTTACTTTTCTCTTCACAATTAATAAGTAACTTTAGGAATGATATTTTGAGATTACTTAATCTGTTTTCCATCAAACTTTCACACAATAATTTCTAATGAAGCGTTACATTGTTGGTTACAAAATAAAAAAGACTACACATGATACAAGGAAAACTGGATATCTTCATGCAGAATCCCGAAATTAGATCCATATCTCTGTTTGTATAAAAATCAATTTGAAACGGATCAACAATTGTAATGTAAGACTCTGATCTCAGACACAGAAAAACATAGGGGAATACTTCAAGACATAGGCAGTGGCTCTGTGACTAGAATCTCAACAGATAGTGAAACAGGATCAGGATGCTAACAAATGCAGGCTGAGATTATTATGGCTTTGTGGCAGAGCACCTGCTAGCATGCACAAACCTTGGGTTTGAATCCTAGCACACTAAAGAAGAGGGAGGAGGGAGCAGGGTGGAGGGGGAAGCCAGGAGGAGAAGACGACTGTGATTGTATGAAAAAAGTTCTGAAAGGCAGCTGTGGCAACACGCCTGCAATCCCAGCATTCTCTGAGGCTAAAATAGAAGTCTTGCAAGATTAAGGTCAGCCTGGGCTATATAGACAAACCATGCCTTAAAAAAACTAACAACAAAATAATGACATTAAAAGCTTCTGAACAAGAAAGGAAATAATTGGAACAATGAGTCATCCTGCTGTGTGGGGAGAGAAATTGTTGCCAACCGTATTGACAGATTAGTATCCAGAAGGTATTGTAAAAACTCAAAAAGTGAAACACAGAAAACTGTAGAATTCAGTTGATAAATTAGCCAAGCACATAGTCCTCAGGAGAAGTACAAATTACCAACAAACACAGAAAGAAAATGTTCATTGTTTTTAGCAATCAGAGAAGTGCAAATCCAAATACAATGGAATTCTGTCTTACCCCTGTCAGAATAACTGTCATCAATAAAACAAAACTCAACAAATGTTTGTAAGGATACAGAGGAAACACATACACACATTCAAAACTTTTTTTTTTTTTTTGAGCCAGATAGATTTGGGATAGATTCTCCCAAGAAGATGTGAGGAGATAGACGAATGCTACCTGAACACAGGTAACCAGCCATGTGGCAGAAGGTGGATTAAAATAAATGGATTATCTTGAGTTATGATTCAAGTCAGAGAAGAGCCTAACTATATGGCCAAGGTATTTGTAAATATATTTTGACTCTGAGTCTAATTTCTGGGAGCATAGTGGTGGCAGGAAGACCCAGACCTAACTTCTACATAAAACCAAACACAAAAGTAGAAGGGAGAGGCTCAAGATTGCTTCTAGCTGCTGTTCTGAAACACTGAAACAAACTTGGAAAAGAAAAGGGTTTGGTTTACAGATTAAAGCCCATCACTGAGGGAAGCTGAGGTAGGTACTGAGGCTGAGACTGCAGTGGAATGCAGTTCATTGTCTTGCTTCCTTTGGCTTGTTCAGTCACGGTTCTCAGAGTCAAACCTATGTGACCATGGACTGTGGGCAATGGACACGGTCTTCTCACATTAATTAGCAATCCCCCCAGACACGCCCACAGCCAATCTGATGGAGGCAATCCCTCTGTTGAGTCTCTTCTTCTTAGGTATGTCAAGGCAACAACTGATGCTAACTATGACAGGGACTGTTTGGAAAGAGGAAGGAGTAACCAACAGAAAGGGAGTAAGTGAGGGTAACGAGGTACAGTCGAACTATGTTATGTGCACGTCACAATAAAACATTTCATGTAATTACTCTATGTTAATGAGAGACAGGTCATTTTCCATGGTGTTGGGGAGTGAACTCAGGGCCTGATGCACACACTCAGTATTCACTGTACCGCTGAGAACCTTCGGTGAAGTTTTATTTATTTTATGATTCACTGTGCTTTCAGGCATTCAGGATACCTAACATGTGGTAAGAATTATGACAGAAATGGAGGGATGGTGAGATATCCAAAAGGAGCATAAACCTTCCTGCCTGGAGGAAAATCATCAAGGAGAGAGCGTCTCCCTGGCACTCCAGGAAGGTTCTATTAAGAGCAGTAGACATGAACGTGGCTTGAGACATTTTATCTCTCTATTGTGTCTACTCATGGCATGTGGCAGTGTGTTACTAAAGGACATGTCTGCAGAAGTGTGTGTTATACACTGAGTGAGCCCCCTCACATTGTCCCTACCTTCTCTGTCTACCCCTCACCATCCTGCTAGTCCCCTTTGCTCCCTGAGATAGACTTGCTTCTACTGCCGGGTCATAGTTACACCCACAATCTAATAAAATCTACGTGAAATCTATGAAGCATAGGACAGAGAAGACATAGGTCTTCTTTTCTGAGACTGGTTTACTTCACTCGATATGAGTAACTGCAAATGACATGACTTCATCCTTCCTTCTGGTCAAAGGGAATCCCAGTGTGTGTTGTATACTCCATTGTCCTTAACCACTCCTCAGCTGTTGCACAGCTAGGGTTGTTCTGTGACTCAGCTGTGGTGATAGTGTGTGCCGCATGGGTGTGTAAGAATCTCTCTGATACACTAACCTGAGGGTGTGTGGACAAATGTCCTGCCTGGACTTTGTTGTTGCTAATTTCTTTTGTTTCTTTCTCCTTCTAAAGAAATGGCATGAGGACTGGAGAGATGGCTCCGTGGTTAAGAGCATTGACTGCTCTTCCAAAGGTCCTGAGTTCAATTCCCAGCAATCACATGGTGGCTCACAGCCATCTGGAACGGGATCTGATGGCCTCTTCTGGTGTGTCTGAAACAGTGACAATGTGTACTCACATACATGAAATAAATACATTTTTAAAAGAAAAGAAAAAAAACACGAAATGGCAGGAAATACGAACATCTTAAAACTCATCTTGTTAGGCTGTACAAAGGCATTGCTGGGAATTTGAACCCAGAATTTCTCAGACTGTATAGACATGGATGAAGTTCGTGGCTGTCTCTCGGGTTGAAGGTGAGACCCAACTGCTGACGACACCACACATTTAGGACAGAGGACTCAGTGATTCCAGTTGGATTTGACTTGAAAGCCTCTTTCCGGCTGTCTACCTTGGTCTCAGAAAACAAAACGCCCTGAGCTGTGAGGGGAGGGAGGTGATTAAGCAGTCCTACTTAGCTGCAACGCCTTTGAACCACAGCAATCACCAGCAAGGCGATATACACCAGCAAGGCGGTGTAATAAGTGGCACTCACAACCATCAGCTGCCTAATTGGATTAGAGGCCCACTTAACAAGGGGGAAACCATGCCTGGTACTGGCAAACCTACCCAGACTGTGAGAGCATAGACTTTAGAAAAGAATCTACTGCCTCCATTTTGCCAAACCTGCATAATTAATTACAACGTTCAAAATCCTTTCACTCACAGAGAAGTGTAGCTACTGCCTCTCATCAAAGAACTCTTTCTTAATAGCAAGTAGAGACCATCATGGAAAACCGCAACTGGGCATAATACAGAGATCAACAGATCATGAGGAGCCCAACCCCATGGATATATCTATATCATCCTTGTCTTAGTTAGGGTTTTATTGCTGTGAAAGAGACGCCACGACCAAGGCAACTCTTATAAAGGCAAACATTAAACTGGTGGTGGCTTATGGTTTCAGAGGTTCAGTCCATTATCATCATAGTGGGAAGCCTGGTGGCACATATGTAGACATGATTGATGCTAAAGAGATAGCTGAGCATTCTACATCTTGATCCAAAGGCAGCCAGGAAGACCCTCTCTTCCACACAGGGCGGAACTTGAGCATAGGAGCTCAAAGCCCAGGCCCACAGTGACCCACTTCCTCCAACAAAGCCACGCCCACTCTAACAAGGCCACACCTCTTAATGGTGCCGCTTACCATAAGCCAAGCATATTCAAACCACTACACAGCTCTTGCATATATTACTCAGGGAACATCACAAAAGAGTGAGTGTGAAGATTGTAAGAGCCAGAATACCAGGAAGCCTTCTGTGAAACAGCCTTGCATAAAAGATACCAGAACAACAGCAATATCAATGGATAAGTTAATGTGGGAGGGGGGGAATCTCAAGGGGTCTTACCACTAGACAAAAAAAAAGAAAAACTATGGGCAACTAACGACTGCTAGGGTAAGGAGAATAAGCCTCTCCCACGGATGAAGCTCTTTATTGGTTATCCATTGAAAAATTGAAATTATATACATACCACCAACAAAAAAGGACTGGGAAGGTTGTATGTGTGAGTATGTGTTAGTGCACATACATACATACATACATCACACACACACACACACACACACACACACACACACATCCATACACACATATATGTGGTAACAACAATAGTCAAAGAAAAAGAGGCTATCAGCTTGAGAGCGAGGACCTGGGGATTGAAGGAGGGCTGGAGGGGGAGGAAGTGATGCAATTCTATTTCAATTATGACCCAAAAAAAGCCTTTTAATGAAGTGCAGCGGTCTTAGCATATTCTTAAGCTGGGCAGCAACCATTACTAGCTAGTTCACTTTAATCACCTCTAAACTGAACTTGTATCATTCATAGTTATTCCTCATAGCACCCCCTCCATAGTGCCCATTAGCCACTTGTCTACTTTAGATTTCATCTTAAGAACATTTAACCTGGGCTGGCGAGATGGCTCAGCGGGTAAGAGCAAGGACTGTTCTTCCGAAGGTCATGAGTTCAAATCCCAGCAACCACATGGTGGCTCACAACCACCGGTAATGAGGTCTGACGCACCCTCTTCTGGTGCATCTGAAGACAGCTACAGTGTACTTATTTATAATAATAAGTAAATCTTTAAAAAAAAACATTTAACCTAATGAAGTCACATATTCTTTCACTTAGCATGTAGGACTGCTCATCCATGTAGCTACTTGCTCTTCATTCCCTTCTGTGCTAAAGATAGTCAATTGTATGGAATGTATACATCCATTCTTCACTCTTGGTATCATTTTCCATTGCCCTTCCTAACTTCAAGAAACACGTCAAGGGTTCTTTGGGAGCAGCTGACATCAGGATTCTCTTTCCTCATTTTTGATCTCCATAAAATTCTTGTATTTTCTTTCTTTTCCTTTCTCTTCCTTCCTTCCTTCCTTCCTTCCTTCCTTCCTTCCTTCCTTCCTTCCTTCCTTTCTTCTATTTTAAGACAGGGTGTTATTACATAGGCTTCATGGCCTAGATCTCCATATGTAGACCAGACTAGCCTTGAACTCAAAGTTCCACCTGCTTCCATCTCCCAAATGCTGAGATTGAAAGTGTTTACCTCTACGCCCAGCCTCTCATATTTTCTTAGCAATGCAACTCTACCTCCGAAAAAGTATTTTATATAGCAGTGTATTGGCTTGGGATGTGCATTGTTCTGGGACTAATCTTTATTTTCATGGAAATAGACATCCACTTGATTCTTGAAGAGTAATTAGCTCTAAAAAAGGAACTTGGTATGTTCCAAGCCAGATTTGTTTGTCTTAATTGTGTTTCATATTTTATTGTACTCTGTATGTGGCAGTTTTACAAAATGGTCTGTTTCTTGAGGGTTTACATGGTGTCTAATTCACCATTGCATACTCAGCACATAGAACAATTATTTCAGGGGCTGGAGAGATGGCTCAGTGGTTAAGAGTGATTGCTACTCTAGCAGAGGGTGAAAGTTCAGTTCCCAGAACCCACTAGAGGCCTCTTCTCAACTGCCTGTACCTACAGGACTCCACAAGCACCCAGACAGCCACACACTCTCAGATACACACACACACACACACACACACACACACACACACACACACACACACAAATAAAATCTAAAGAGCAGTACTTTACACATAACAGCTAGTAAAGGGCAATTCTTAAACTAAAGCATATGAAGTTGCTTGGAGTGGTAATTCTAAGTCTTAATTAAAGGTTTCATTAATTAGTTTACATTTTTAAATTGAAATTTTGTTTACTATTATTGTGTGCATATAAGATGTATGGGGGGTCGTGTGCCCATGTGGAGGTCAGAGGACAACCTTGTGGAGTTCATTCTTTCCTTTCACCTTTTTGTGGGCTGTAGGGATCAAATTCAGGTCATCAGGCTTGTGTGGCAAACTCTTTATCAACTAAGCCATCTCTCTGACTCTTTTTTTTAATACTTAGATTGAAGGCCTACACCATAGTATACATGTTTGTATTACTTAGAGTTGTGGGACTTTCTTTGCTTTCTGACTACAATAACTGGATTGATGTCACAGGAAACCTCTTTATTAACAGGCTTTTAGGTAACATTAATAAATACTGCTTAAAAGGATTAGAGGCCTGTAAAGTAAACAGTACTGTGCCCATTTTGCAGATAAGGAAAATAAAGGTCAGAAGGGTTAAGCAGCTATTTCATAGTGAGATAGGCAATGAACGACATAATTATAAGCCATTTTGCTCTAAAGCCCCTGACCCTCCTATACTGACTGCTCTGATGGATCATGTTTTGTAATGATTACAAAACTCGTTCTAGTCTGAGTTTGATCAGTATCATAGTTACCTATTCCAAAACAATGAAAGATGACTTTCAAAGTATTTATTTTTAAAAAGTATTTATTTACATATGATTTTGTTATAAAATTTCTCTCCATGTCACCACTTCTGTAATCTATATATGTGTTAGATAAAGGCACTCTGAGAGATTACAAGGTAATTATTCTGAGGTATCCAGTGATAGCTTATTTAAATCAGTATCATCAGCCTTTCCAATATTTCCCCCTTCATCAGTACAATCTAAAGCACACATCACCAGGCACTTAACTTGTGTCTCACTTAGTTTTCAGCTATAGTTTGCATGCCATATAGAAATTTTATTTAACCAAATAGTTTTTAAGTCCCTTGAGGTCAAGAATGGATTTCCTAGTTGGCAGCACTGGCTCATACCTATAGCCCTGTAACCTTGGGAACAGAGGCAAGAGGATTGTCATGAGTTCAGGCCAGCCTGACCTACAAAGTAATTCTCAGAACAAAAGCGTACAAACCAAAAAAAACCATGCGTTTTTCTCTTGCTTGTGGTTTATTAGTAATAGCTGTGGTTTATTAAGGGCTTACTAAGGGGCAGGATCTTTGTACACATTTTGCTGCTCTTTACAAGAACATGAAAAATGAGGGGTTGTTTCTCCCAGTGTTCAAATATAGAAAGCCTATACAGCATAAGCCTGTTAGGTGTCCATGTTGATGAGTTCATGACACATGATTATCCACTTGACTGATTTGTGCCAATTTGATGAAAATATTTCCATCTGGCAGGAAAAAAAAAAAAAACACAAGTTTAAATCCTTGTGCCATTTTTAAGTTACCAGCTTGTGTCTACAGACAAGTGCTCACTTCCTATCAATTCTGAGTTTCCTGATTGGTAGAATGGGATTTTTTTAAAAAGGAGGCCCAAACCAATCCTTGCCTTGAAGGAGTTATGAATATTAAACAAGGAAATGCAGATGAAAAATAAATATTCATAACTTACTTATATGTTTCTTTTGTCTCATTAAAATGTAAACCAAATGAATAAGCAAATACATTAAGATTTAAAAAGAAAAGATATTTATCCTACACCATATATGTCTATGTATATGTACATAATTTACTAGTCTGCAAATGACGACACAATTCTGTATGGTTCAAGGTTTTATGGAGAACTTTTTCCAAATGCTAATATATGCGCACTTACATTGAAACAACCTCAGAAATCTTTCAGAAAAATTGCTATCAGAGACCTACACAGAGAGTGCTGGGTTTTGGTTCCAGATACTCATGTTGCTTTCCAGTAATCCTTAAACTAATGGAAGGAGATTTAAATAGTTTTCTTCGGAAATCCCTTCCCTCAAATTAATAGATGAATTTGTGAGAGGTGACTTTTCTGTTAGTTGATTTAATGTCATTGTCATTGTGGAGGTTGTTTTTTTAATGTCCAATGCTTTGATCTTATTTTTCTTCAGTATATTCTGTTGCTAAGTAGAAAATCCTCATTATAAACAGATAATATCTCTTGTTTAAATTATATATATATATATATATTTAAATTCAAAATAATGGTAAAAAATATACTTTGGGATAGAAATGACATAAAAACATTTACCTTGATCCTCTGTTTAATCTTTTCTGCTTAAAAAAATGTGTACCATTTCCATCCTTTTGAGACATTATTGCCCCTAGAGAGCACTGATTTTTAAAATTTTGTTATGTTAGTAGTCAGAAACTTCATTTGCTGGCCTTAGGTAATGCTGCAAGGTCTTTCAATAGAATCTCATGAACAAGAAAAAAAGAAGATCAGAGTATGAATGAGTTAATATTTTTATAGATAATAGCCACATGTTTGAAGAAGCATACATTTTCAATCTTTAAAACAGGTTAAAATTCTAAGCCCTTTAAACAGAATTTCAATCACTGGGATTTAGCTCATAGTGCTACATACACTTTTCTATTATATTATCATCTTAATATTTTTCCTTGTGGCACTAGTTAAGTCTTACTTGAACCGAAATACTTTTTTTCTTTTGATACTCTTTGTATTCAGCTGGTTGCTTTTCTGGTAGATACATGGTATATTTCAACAACTGTGGACACTCTGTACTAGCTCGGAGCCATTTTGATTACTTTAAAACAAATTAGCCAGCCTTTAGCCAGTTCAGTGATTTCTCCCATGTGGCCTTATGCTGGCCTCACACAGAACAGGCCCTAAGTCTACACCAGTGCTCAACTACATCCATGAAGCCTTTCAGATGGTGCTGATCTTGCTAGCTTGGGACAGAATAAATGCTTTTTATATGTACGAAAAAAACATATATGTAATTTACAGATATGACTGTAATAACAGTGTTTCTTTGAAACATTATTCAAATGCAAACAGTAGAAAATTTCATAGGAAACTGGAAAACTGTCCATATAAGAAAATTAACTTTGCTTATATTTATTATAGTGATGCAATAAAAACACTGCGATTATTTGCCTTGTGTTTTTATTCTTGGACAAATATGTTTACTAATCATCCTTTTTCCTTGATTTTAGGTTCCTTATCAAACTTCCCCTTTTGTGTAATTAATATTTAATCTATGGCCATGTCTATCTAAAATATTTAAAATATCTATTTGTCTTCTTGTCATTATCAAGATTCTAGTTTTGCATTTGAAATTTCTTAACTGTAAATGTTAAATGGCTTGTTATATACTTGCCCCATGACACAAATTTTAAATAATGACAAGTAGAAGTAGGACCTGTTTAGTGTTTTCAGTTCTAAGATTTTAACTTACACCCTTCCCTGGATCATCAGTAAAAATGAGCTCGCCTACAGTGAAAAAAAATCATAGCTCATATGACATCTTTAAAAAGTATTCTGAAGTGAATTGGTATTTTTTTGTTCAAAATGTCCATCTGTTCCATGTAAAATTTTGGTAAGAAATATCTCAATGTCAACACATATACACATAAAAATATCCATGTAGGACACAACTAAAAAGCATTGTCTGCTCAGCACTAACTGTGTGCTTATAGCAAATACTTGGAAGTAGAAAATGTAGCTATAAAGCATTAAGCATACAATTAAAGTACATGACTTACCTGCAGGAATAATTTCTTTTTAAAAGCAATTGGGCCTTGATACTGAAGTCTGTTTGCATATTTCCCCATAATTATTAACAACTTAACTTTTTTTGAGACGGGGTCTCATTATATAGACTAGGCTGATCTTGAATTGACAGAGATCCCACTTGCCTCACCTTAAATTTTTATCTTTTGAGATAATCAGCATTTCTTCAATATGCCAGATTAAGATGTATTGAATCATTTTGAAAAACCACAAGTTACATCCAAGATGTTCCTAGATCTTGATTTTATGACAAAAAAATTGGTAGCATATGTAAAATATTAAGTACTTTCTGCATTCCAACTTAATTCAAGACACAAATAAATGATGGCTGTGACTCAGTGTCCAGACTTCTTTATTCTTACCTTGACTTCTGATAAAATACAGGCCGAGGCTTTTACTCATAGGCCCAGGGTAAATTTGTGGTTGTGGGACTAACAACCACCTTTTTGCATCACTGGGTATAATTTTTAAAGTTTAAATAATTTTTAGCAATGGGGAAAGAGACAGCTGAGGAAGAAGGAGTTTTTTTAAACATGGGCCTCTCTACCTACATGCTATCTTTTTGTTGTTGTTTGTCATTACCCAAAATGTGAAGGAAAAAAAAAATGAAAGAGAGAAGAAGAGGGGGTAGCTTTAAAGCTCAGACAAGGAAAATTATGGTGCTACTAGAGGAAAATGATTTTTAAAAAATACTTTTCCCAATTATGTTTTACTTAGCATTGAAGAAGAGACAGAGATGGTCAACTCTTCTCTCATGAGGAATACAACATAAGATTTAAAGAAAAACCACATTGCAACACCTACTACTGCTCGTTTAAACACTGAGGCAGAGGGCAGTATGTGGTTGACCATCATCAGATACTGCTCAATGTAATAATTTGACCACTTGCCCTAATACATGAGTGTTTTTATTTTACTGTGAATCATCACCACAGTGTAAGATTACTATTGATCTGCAAATTAATTGTTCTAGCTCTTTAAGATGATTATATTTATTCAGATCTGTTCCATACCTTGACAAAGGAAGAAATGCATATCATTTTTAAGTGGCCCATAAAGTTTGGTCCAAAGTGTCTAACTGTATGCATATCAGTGAGGGCATCCACTTTTCTTAATGAAACCATCTAAGAAGATAGCTATAGGATAGGAATTATTTGGGTTCAAAAAGGACCTCAATTATGCAGTCTGATGGTTCTGAATTTGTGAGAGAAGACACTAACACTGGCTGTTCATGAAGTGCCAACTGGTAGAACTGTTCCTAGAGACCAGAAAGCTTGTTTTTTTTTTTCTTTTTTAATTTTAGGAAGTTGTGTTTCCAATGCACACATTTAAAACTCATAACAGTCCTTTTTTCCCCCCCAGCAAGTGTACACAGTATGCTGAGCAAGATCAAGGAAGTGGACAGTATTTTAACATGGTTGATAATTTAGTTGCATTTCTAAGTTAAAAATCCAACATCAAAAGATGTTGGGATAGTTTGCCTTTATATGGAACTTTCACTATTTATATGACTAATTTGAAAACCAAAGGCATAGAAACAAAATCTGCCAACATGATACTGCTCTCTCCATGGTTAAGATAAAAGTTCCAGACTTTTCTCAGAGACTCGCTATACTGATGAAATAGTAAGAGCAGAAGCCTCCACATCCAAATATTTCCAGGAAGAAATCTGGGTTTTTACTTAGCAACTACAGAAACTCCATTATTTGTATGTAAAAAAGACAATATCATTATAATTATACCAATTAAATGTTGTGCTTCTGGTAAATGATTTCTTCCCTAGACTGGTTGAAAGTAGGATTTCTTCGTAGTACTCTGAAGACATGAAGTGTAGTTGGCCAGAAATTGGTGGTTTCTTACTTCCTCCCCCAAAGAGCTGCTGTTTTTGGCTGGTTGTTTTGTTTTGGGGGGGGGGGGGGCTGGGGAATGGAGTGTGAAGGAAGAGAAAAAAGGCTGTATATAAAATTATTGAGCAGGCCTAAGTTGAAATTCTGCTTTGATCAGCGAGACAGAAACACACAGAGATTAAGTGAGACAGTTTTAGTACAGTACCTGTGCAATTTTTAATATGTACACCTCCGTTCTCAGGTTCCCCTCCTTCTATGTGCTGATTTCTCTGGACGGCTCAGAATCCATTTTAGAACATGGAAAGCAAAATATGTGAGTTCCACTTGTGCTTTTGCAGGTGCTGTGGTAGCAGGGGTAACCTTTGCTCACTTGCTGACCGAGACCAAGCTGTTTTTATAATGTCTGCTGAGAATTAAAGACAACACAGAAAATTCCAAAACCACATCCTAACACCTAAAGTCCCCACAGTGTCTCTCCACAGATGGCAAAATATTTCCATGGAATCTTAATTTACCAAGTCTAGATCCAGATCTGGGGGATGGGAGAAAGGGGAGTTCTTTTGAGGCACCGCTGAAGACTGAAAAAAAAAGAAAAAAGAAAAAAGAAAAAAAAAAAAAACACAAAAAGCATAGTCCTAGGTGTTCTGCACACCCCAGCCCTGAAGGTCACCGTTCAGGCTGGGGTCCTTTTGAATGAAGGTGCATTTTCGGTTCCGGATGTCCAGTATATTACGGAGGAAAAGCAAAACCATGGGGCAGTTTTGCGAACAGTCCAAGACGGTAAAAAGCTAGACAAGAATTTGTCTCCTTAGCAGTTGGACGCCAGGCTGGGAAGCCCGGCTGTCCTCAGCTGTCATCGCCAGGGGAGGAAGGGAGAGCTAGCTTTGGAGTAGGGCACCGAGTGGCAGCAGCGCGCGGGTGGCTCCCACCGCCAGCTCACCTCCGCGGACAGCCAGGCGCTCACCGGCCTGCTCACCCAAGCTCGCGCACCGCCCTCCGGCAGCAGCCCGGGGGCCAACTCTACCCAGCCGGAGGGCTGCCCGAGGGCCAGCACCGGGAGCTGTCTGCCGTGGTCGCCCACAACTCCTGGGGTCCTGGGGGACCGGCTCCCCTTTCCCAGCTCCCAGCTCCCTCCTCGGCGACCCTCCTAGTGCTCCGGCTAGCCACGATCGCCCCGACCACACTCACTCCAGGGCGCCTCCAAGGTTACCCGCGGCAGGGGACTGGCTCGGGCTGCGGCCACCCGCCTTCTTTGTAACTGTCCTTCGGCCCTTTGCCTTTCTCTGCCTCAGGGCTGTGGGCTTCCAAGCCCGGAGCGGGAAGCGTCCTAAAACTCAGGGAGGGAAATTGGGCTGGGAGACGAGACTGGCGGCTCCCTACTGGGCTGGGGGCAGCCTCGGTGGCTCCGGGTGCCCAGGACAGCCAGGTCAAGCGAGGCCGCGAAGGGCAGAGGTTGTGGCTCGTGCGGGCACGCTCTGTGCAGCGCTCTGGTCATGCATGGGGTGATGTGGGGGCTGCAGGAGGCACAGAGGTGCGAGAGGCATCTCTGGTCCATAGAGGGGCAGAGACCAGACAGCGGCCAAACTTGTCGAGGAAACTAGCTAAATAAAAGGAGGCTGTTATTTAAGGCGCGGAAATTTGAAATATTTGGACAGGAAGAGAAGAGAAAAGAGACCTTTGCGAGGAAGAGAAAAAAAAAGTGAGCTAACGGTTTTGCAGCTCCCCCACCCCCACCCCCGGGCTTTTCTGTGCGCACAGAAGGAGCGCCGGGCTCCAGCTTCTTCCCTATTGCACCCAGACGTAGTCCAAGTCTGGGACACAAAGGACGAGTTCGCAGACCCTCCGTAGATGCTGGGGTTGGCTCTGGGCAGAGCTTTACCCCATCACAGGCGGAGATTTTTGTTTTTCTGCCTCTCACTAAGTGCCTGCTGCGTGTCGGTTTGCATGAAACTGCCTGGTAAAAAGGTAGCACCGTCTACACTAACAGGAGGCTTTCTCCTCTGTAGTCTTTTGGCAGATGTAGCTTAGAACAGCCCGGAAGGTTTGCAAGTATGACCCCTTCTTGCTCCAGCACTGTGAAAGTTTTTATTGTTCTTTTGGACTCCAGGGAAAGCTTAAAGCAACTTCCGAGCAACAGAAAACTTGAAGGTCCCGGGCCACAAATTCTGACATTCAACATGATCAAGATAAAGTAAATTATATTGTCAAGTAGACTGCTTTCTCGGGAAACAATACTTTATGTATTTGTCGGTTGCTCAAAGTGGTGTGTGTGTGTGTGTGTGTGTGTGTGTGAGCTCATCACAGCACTGCTTGATGAATGATATTCATAAAAAATCCAAAAACCCAAAACTACTGACTCACTAGAGAAATGAGATGAAAGGCACTTTGGTTAGTAATTCTGGTACCAGAATGGACTGCGACCTCTCTCTACCTCTCTCTCTACCTCTCTACCTCTCTCTCTCTCTCTCTCTCTCTCTCTCTCTCTCTCTCTCTCTCACACACACACACACACACCACCCTTTGCAGGTGTAAGTATGGATTTACTGTCCAAAGGCAGTGAGTGTCCTGGTGCGGATTAGGGCAGAGTGAAGAAAACTCAGCTCGCATCTCTACTTTATAACCTCTATCTTTAATATAGCAGGGTCCCCTGGGGATCAGGGCACTCTATTCAATTAGCTTTTTCATCCTTACTCTGCACCTGAATATATTCAGACTCCTTCCGACCTGAGCTCGCTGTAATTCAGACCCCTGTTAAGGTCAGCAGCACACACTCTTCTCTGCTTATTCAAGAGTTCTACTGAGTACTGTCGAGGTTTTTGAGAGATTGGATAGCTTTTCATATTTCCTAGAGGGGACCACATAACTCATTTCTAAAATACTCATATTAGCAAAGCTACTTCCTGCGAGGAGCCAGGGTAATGTGGAGATGTTTTAATGCCTAGCAAATCTTAGGCTGATGAAGAGATAGGGCGTCCTCTCCCTCTCTTGTGCTCAGACCACCCGAGAACAAAGCAATTACAGTACTTCTTTTCTGCTTTATGGACATCTCGTGCCTTTGTATTTGAAATCTCTAAAGGTGACTTTCACATCATGGGATAAAGTAAATGCTGAGACGGTGGTCCTGCGAGTCGACTAAACTGAAAATTTAGAATTGCCCAACTTTACCTTTGCGATGTGTATGTAAGAAGGTAATTGCAATGTGCAACATTTAAGAAATTGCTTTCAGTAATAGTACTGTGCTTATTTTATATATTGAGTCTATTTTTAAATTGAAATAGTTTTCTTTTGGAGCATCTCAATTGTACCTTCAAAATTTTCCTAAGTTTAATGCCATGCTGCCATTGAAAGTCAATTCATGTAGAATTGTAAAAATCTTATGACATTCAGTTTAGGGAATGTGCATTTTTAACCCACAGTGAAAATGTTTCTTCTTTTGATCCCAGGTTCTTTAATATTACACTAGAAGATAAGCCAGTAAGAACCGCTTGCCTTTGGCCCTTACAGTCTTTGCAAAGGCAGACATCAGAGCCATGCCCTCCAATAAACCTTCAAGTAGTTTGTTCTTTTTGAATTGAAGGCAGAGAGCTTAAGAAGCAGGGGAGGGAACTTCCACATAAAACATCTTTGTTTGTGTGGCAAATGATGAATGCAGCATTTATAAATTTATAAATGGTAACTGCCCTGAAATCCTTTGGTGACTATCTTTAACATGACAGTAGAGTACCAGCTGAGGGGGAATTCTTTTGGAAATCTGAGATATGTCTAGTTCCTTCAACAATGTATTAAGCTAAACATGTTCCCCCAAAGACCTTATACTCATTTAGTTTTAAAAAAATGTGGAAATGAGTCAAATTCCATACAGAGGAGTTGCTTATTCTGTATTATGAAGTTTCTATATTTCTTACTCTGTAGACCTGAAGTAGTTACGGTCTTTATACATCATTTAATACATTTTTTTTCCTAGCTAAGATTTTTTTTAACCCCCCACCATGAATATCGATATTTATATTTTAATATTTAAACATTTTATAGTTTTGCATTTTTGCATTTATGAGGAAGCCAGTGCAGTTCAAGCCTGAGAAATACATTAAGCAATTGTTTCACTTTATGGCTTTAAAAAGCCACCTAACCTAAGGAAAGCGCTTCCTTAGAGTATTCTCCTCAGCATTGTCTTTTTAGAGTCTTCTAGATTCCTAAGGTTGCTATTTCCAAAACCTGTCTTTCAGCTGTTTGGCTCAAGTTTGAGAAAAATGGGGTGGTTGGACCTTACAAGGAATTCATACTGAAATAATTTCAAGTCTGATCTTCAAAATTGCTGTCCATATTTTTTTTAAGCCAAAATACTAATAAGAGCACAGCCAGCCAGTGAAATCTTTGGGAGGGGGCAGGGGACAGGAGATAAAGGAATAGCTGCACTGTAAGCACACTATAACCAGGCTTCCCATGTGCTCCTTCTAATGTTAAGACTTATGCTATTGTGAACTTTAACACATTTCTTACAAAGTGGCAAGTTGTAAGTTATAGAGAAGTAAAAAAAAAAAAAAATCACAGGAAAATGTGGTCCTCTTCTGAAAAAAATGTGTTTTAATTAGACAAAAGATGGATGCATCAGGACAAATAATTTTTAAAATAAAGTCTCCAAGTCAGACATTTAGAATGGCAAAGGATAAGCAAAGAAAAAATAAAAAATCAAAGATAAAATATCCAGAAGGCATAGCTATTACATGTTAGAAATCAGAATTTTGACAGTGAAAAAGATGTTTAAATATTTCATAAACTTGTAGTAAGATTTCCACTTAGGCAGTTTCGAAGGATTTGACTAGCTGCTTAAAATATGAAAACAAAGCAAAAGGAAACCCTATATTTTAATAAGTGATAGTAAAATATGACAGCCAACCAACTAACGGACAAAGTGAGGGCAATGGAAGAGACCTCCACACACTCACTACAGGCTGGTGGCTCCCCCAGCCCCATTAGCCTCCATCAGGCTAATGACCTCATTTCTTCCATAGAACCTGGCCAAGTCAAAGGCGGTGTCCCCCTTATGGTTCCGATGCCCCACATTGCAGGCTGTGTGCTTCATAAGGAACTCCACCACAGGGAGGTGGCCTTCTTTGGCAGCCAAGTGCAAGGGCAGGTTCCCTTCATTATCTTCGATGTTAACATCAGCTTGGAACTCCAGCAAAGCCTGTACAGTGTCCAGGAAACCTGCTCTGGCAGCATCGTGAATGACAGCAAAACCAGTTCGGTCTTTCAAATTGGGATTAGCACCTCTGAGGAGAAGTCTCCTGGCAATCTCCGGATTTCCAAGTTTCATAACCTAGGAAAGAAGTTAAAGATGGGA
Source organism: Montemys delectorum (assembly GCA_019843815.1). Classification (NCBI taxonomy): domain Eukaryota; kingdom Metazoa; phylum Chordata; class Mammalia; order Rodentia; family Muridae; genus Montemys; species Montemys delectorum. The sequence goes on along the minus strand of JADRCD010222244.1, from coordinate 1,350 downwards.
GAATCCCTCCAGCTCTTGAGTCACAGCAATATTTAAAGACATTTATCTGTCCTATTCAGGTCATTACCTTTGATTCAGTTCTTGAAGAAGACCCAAAGAATACAGTTTGGAGGGCTAGGTAGCAGGAAATCACCAGTCAGTAAACACAGAGGAAAACTTAGAAAAATTGAGCTTATTGATGAACTATCCTAAATGAGCCCAGATGTAGTAGAATAAATTGATCAATAAAACAGAATTCCTGCAACACGAATAAATTTGATGGCTAATTTGATTCTTTTTTTCTTTCATGAAGACCTGTGTAGTTTTTTTTCATAAGTTTCTTTAAAAAATGTAATTTTGGATTTAAGTAAAGAGGTTCCTGTTTGTTTACTCATGCTCATAAACTATGCCTGGTGTATTACTTCTGGAAGATTGAATGAGGATAAAATTTATTTCCTAATAGCTAATGAAAGTTAATTATGGGATTCTTTAAGCCTCCCATGTAAGTGTCACTTCCTATAGAATGGATCCTTTAAAATCCCAGAGTTGACATTTTCTTAGATGATTAGTTTTAACCAAGCTTCTCCAAATAGATATGCTTGAAACTTCCAAGCATTTGTATTTTTTCTTTATAAGCTAAAATATTGGCTACTGGGGATATTCCATGCTTAGACTTCATTTCAAATTATAGAATATTACTGGGTTATTGAGGTATTAAATTAAGGCACTGTGTTCTACATTACTTATTATATCAATTTACTTTGAACTAAGTTGGTGATATGCCTCCTATCAGGGAAGAAATGATTACATGGCTATCATTCCTGAAAGGAATCAGCCCTCCTCCTATAGTAGTTGGCATTTCTCAAAGTTCCAACTAGCTTTCTGATACTCAAGTGAGCAAAAAGTAAAAGCAAGATATTTAATTTGTGTGCTGGAACAGGCAGCTTTGTCTTGTGGTCTGAGTCATTTAATAATCAACTGGTGATCCTGTCTAATTTCCGTTTGCACTCATTACACACAAGAATATTTGTAAACTACCACTGTTTGAAAGTCAGAATAGAGTATCAATACTTGCTATCAAGGCTTAAAATATTTTATATCACACAGAATTATTTACTGTTGTTTAAATGTATACTTAAAAAGATATATTTAAGTCAAGAATCTCTTATAAGTAAAAATATCTTGTATAATAGCACTTGAGAGCAAAAAAACATTAATTTACTTGTGAAATATTTTCATTAACATGTCAGAAAATCCCAGCACTTAAAGTGGTTTCATATTGGGGTATATTCATAAGACTCTGAGTTATATAGTGATATAATAAGTGGGCTACTTACTAGATACTCAATATTTATTAGAATCAAATATTAA